>VXBB01006903.1:103959-131473 GCA_013399915.1 Illadopsis cleaveri
CCAGCCCCAATGCTGACCCCAATGCCAGCCCCAATGCCAACCCCAATGCCAACCCCACTTAACTCCAGCTGCAGGCTGAACAACAGCCAGCACCCCCCTGCCTCTGTCCCTGCCTCTCTTGTTCCTCAAGTACCCTGTCCCCGTGTTGCAGCTGCCTCTTCAGCAGGATCAGCCTGTCACAGTGCTGTCACCTGGGCTGGGAGTGCTGCCGGGGGCTGCAGGGGGGTTGTGTGCTCTGGCAGGGACAGCCCCAGGGACCTGCCCAAGCTGGGGACAGCAGGGACAGTGCCCGAGCTGGGGACAGCAGGGACAGTGCAGAGCTGGGGACAGCAGGGACAGTGCAGAGCTGGGGACAGCAGGGACAGTGCCCGGCTTTTCTCTGTCTCTCAGACACCCGGAGCAGGGCTGAGGGTGTGATGGGCTGCTTTTGTCCTCAGCAGGGTGGGAGAAGGGTCTTTGAAGGACCTCTCCCAGCACTAAACAACATGGAAAGCCCACCCAGCTTTCTACCCCATGTCAGGATCCCCTGGTTTAACCTCAAACTGGAAAGAATTTTCCAGATAAGTACATCCTAACTGTCTGTAGGGTATGCTCAGGTAGGGATCAAGGTTTTAGGGGAAAAGATGGGAATTTTGTATTATTGCAAGACTCAGATGTAGAAATTTCATGAACTCTTCTACTGTTATCAGACCCTGAGGCAGGTTATGGCCTCAGAATCTGTCCTTTCCCTCACAGACAGCACCTTGCTCAGAGCAACACCCATTTAAAATTGTATTTAAAAATCAAAACAAAATAAACAAAAAAAATCTTTCACATTTTAAATTTTACTGAGTAAAGGAGGAGGATTATTTAGAGGAATGTTCGGTAAAGTTTAACCCAATTTACAACCAATGTTAATAATAGAGTTTCCTTATATTTTGCATAAATTCCAAATGAACCAAGCAAC
This sequence comes from Illadopsis cleaveri, assembly GCA_013399915.1. Taxonomy (NCBI): domain Eukaryota; kingdom Metazoa; phylum Chordata; class Aves; order Passeriformes; family Timaliidae; genus Illadopsis; species Illadopsis cleaveri. The sequence goes on from VXBB01006903.1 coordinate 104,906, forward strand.
AGGAATTCCAGATCTTGACTGTATTCACTGAGATTCTTTGGATCTGCATTTGCAGCAAAGTCAGTGAGCAATTTTTAAAAAATATTAACAAATGTGCCTTATCTTCAAATGTGAAAGAAAGTTCTCCTGTACTGATGGATGTGGGCAAACTTCCCTGGGCAATCCCACCTGTGGCACAGATTTTGTCCAGCTGAAGTAATGAAGTCCGTGCTTTGGAAGTGCATTGGAGCCGTTCTGCAGACACATCCCAGAGCAGCTGTGGCTGCCCCTGGACCCCTGGAGTGTCCAAGGCCAGGCTGGACGGGGCTTGGAGCAGCCTGGGATAAGGGGAGGTGTCCCTGCCCATGGCAGGGGTGGAACTGGATGGGCTTGAAGTGTCCTTCCAGTCCAAACCCCTCTGAGATTCTGTGATTTGATGTTTCTCTTGCTTCAGAACATGAAAATAGCGCCAAGGTTCGGGTCCCCCCGAGGTATTTGTGCCCCGGGGACTGTCAGACCAAGCCAAAGGGATTTTGGTGCCTGCAGGGATGAACTCCCCGCCGAGCAGCGTGTGAGCCCTCTAGTGGGATTTGCCGGGTCCTTCTGCCCCAGCATCTCCCTCCTCTTTGCCCTTACCTGGGTGGGACAAACAACCTGAATTTTGCCATCCTTTTGGAAGTTCGGCAGCCTCTTTCAGTGGGAGTTTCCCTCCTCCCGAGGCATTCCTGAGAGCAGGGTTGAAGCACAGGCAGATGCAAGTTTGGAGGAGCTGACTGTTCCCTCTTACAGAGGGAACCAACAGCAGAATCCCAGTGTCTGTTCTTCCTTCCTTCACTCAACAACAACAAATTAAAATGGAGCTCTACACCAAAAAGTAACAAATTTAAAAGGAAAAGAGAGGTGGAAGAAAGATGGAATGAAAGGATTGGAAAACAGGGATAGAAAAGAGGAAATATTCCCCTGAGTCTGGTTCAGAAATTCCTGAAATCCGTTATTTCGTTCTTTCAAGCAGAAGCCATAGGTGTTTCCTAGACAGAGCCCTGGGACAGTGATTGCTCTATTTCCACACCTCTGGAACCCAGGCTGGAGCTGTACAGAGGATTTATTGGTCAGTGCCAGGCGACCTGCTTGTCCATTTTGGCCAGTCTCGGAAAAACTTTCCCAAACACCAAACTCTTGGCATCCCCAGAGAGAGCTGCTGGAACAAGGAGCCTTTGGACAGTGGGAATGAGTTCTGCTTCATGTTCCTTGGACTCTGCCCCTGCTACAGGGCCTGTGCTCCAGAGAGCTTGTGAAATCAGCCTGTATCCATGTACCTGTGTGCATCCACAACACCTCCTGCCAGAGCCTGAGCAAATCCAGCATGGAGAGCCACTGGAACCTCTGGGAAAGGTCAGGGATTGATCTGGCATCTGCAATGCTCTCACACAAACCCTTTCAAATGTTGAGGGAGTATTTCTATGAATCCCAGCCTGCCTGTGGGTGATGCATGAGCTGAGGAAGGAGCGATATTCCATGGATACACCATCCACAGCTCACAGCTCCCTGCTCTCCTCTGACACTGTTGCTGTTCCCCAGGCTGAATCCTTCCCTGTGTGGCCACAGCTACACTCCCCTCCTGCTGGGATAAATCCCTCACCTGGGACAGGGCAGGGGCTGCAGGGCTGACTCAGACTGGCAGAACTGTCTCAATTCCCAAGAAAAGTCTGTGTTTGGTAAGGAATGCTGAGTACCAGAGGACACAAAGTTAAGGATCCTCTCGCTGTCCCTGAGGATTCCATGGTGTTTTCTCAGGGACAGCTCAGTCTCCTGCCCAGTTCAGTTTGGGTGATGCTATTCCCAGTTATGTGTGTCCTACAGGGTTAGCTCTGGATACAGCCATCCCGAAAACTTCCCCAGAGGGAAGGGACACAGCTCTGCAACCACATGGACACGACCCTGCCAGGTTCCTGGAGCACATTCAGTGTCCTGCAGGATTAATGAAGAGGCTCCTCTGCCCACAGTGCCTGGTAGGGGCACCTCAGTCCCTTAAAGTTCTCTTCAGACCTTTCTGCCAGATGTTTCTGGTACTTGGCTGTCCAGGTTTGGCTGCTGAGACACAGACCAAAGGATGGGCAGGGTCTGAACTGCCAGGGCAGAGTCTGTGATGTGAAAAATCATCACAAAAACATTGATGGGATCTCACAGCCCCAGGGTTATTTTGGTTACTTCACTGTGAAGGTCATGTGGGTGTACACAATGTGAGTGGGGAGCACAGCCAGCCAAGGACTCTGCTCTGTCCCTGGGCTCATTCCACGCCAGCAGAAATATGGAGAGGCTCTTTAGAAGGTGTTGTTATCCAAGAGCCTGGATATCACAGAGTCACAGAATCCCTGAGAGGTTTGGGCTGGAAGGGACCTTAGACATCATCCAAATCCAAACCCCTGCTGTGGGCAGGGACACCTTCCACTATCCCAGGCTGCTCCAAGCCCCAATGTCCAACCTGGCCTTGGGCACTCCCAGGGATCCAGGGGCAGCCACAGCTGCTCTGGGCACCCTGTGCCAGGGCCTCCCCACCCTCACAGGGAACAATTCCCTCCCAATATCCCATCCATCCCTGCCCTCTGGCAGTGGGAAGCCATTCCCTGTGTCCTGTCCCTCCATCCCTTGTCCCCAGTCCCTCTCCAGCTCTCCTGGAGCCCCTTTAGGCCCTGGCAGGAGCTCTGAGCTCTCCCTGGAGCCTTCTCCTCTCCAGGTGAGCACCCCTAGCTCTCCCAGCCTGGCTCCAGAACAGAGGGGCTCCAGCCCTGGAGCATCTTCATGTTCTCCTCTGGATTTGCTCCAGCAGCTCCACATCCTTCTTGTGTTGGGGGCCACAGAACTGGACCCCGCACTGCAGTTGGAGTATGTGCTGGAACATTTCCCCATGGAGCTGTATGAGTGGAATATATAAAATTATTTGATCATAAATAGTGCCTGTCCCATCTGCTGGGGCATTTTCCAGGGAAATTTAACTCCAGAGCAGGATGGGAGAGAGAACCCTGGTCCCCAGGCATAGCATGAGAGGAGGTTGGTCACTCACCAGGGACAGTGACCAATGAGCAGAACAGTCTGAGCCTCTGGAGAACATTCTGAGACCCTGGAGCACAGTGTCACACCCTGGAGCGTGGTGTGACAGCCTGGGGTACAATGTGACAGCCTGGAGCAGGATCTGACACCCTGGAGCACAGTCTGACACCCTGGAGCAGGGTACAACTCCTTGGAGCACAGTGTCACATGTGCATAACACTGTCACACCCTGGAGGAGAGTATCACACCCTGGGACACTGTGTGACACCCTGGAGCATCATGTGACACCCTTGAGCACAGTCTGACACCTTGGACCAGAGTATGACTCCTTGGTGAACAGCGTCACACCCAGAGCACAGTGTCACACCTGGATCATGCTGTCACACCTGTATCATGGTGTCACACCCGGATCATGGTGTCACACCTGGATCATGGTGTCACACCCAGAGCACAGTGTCACACCTGGATCATCGTGTGTCACACCTGGATCATGCTGTCTCACCTGGATCATGCTGTCACACCCGGATCATGGTGTCACAGCCAGAGCACAGTGTCACACCTGGATCATGGTGTCACATCCAGAGCTCAGTGTCACACCTGGATCACGCTGTCACACCCAGATCTCAGGTGCCCCCCTGGCCCTCCCCAGCCCAGGCCTTGCCCAGCAGGACTCAGCTCCTCGGTGCTGCCCCGGGGCTTTCTGCCAGTGCAGGAGCTTTCACACCTGACAGGAGCACTCCCACAGGGAATCAGCACTGCTGATTNTGGATCATGCTGTGTCACACCTGGATCATGCTGTCTCACCTGGATCATGCTGTCACACCCGGATCATGGTGTCACAGCCAGAGCACAGTGTCACACCTGGATCATGGTGTCACATCCAGAGCTCAGTGTCACACCTGGATCACGCTGTCACACCCAGATCTCGGGTGCCCCCCTGGCCCTCCCCAGCCCAGGCCTTGCCCAGCAGGACTCAGCTCCTCGGTGCTGCCCCGGGGCTTTCTGCCAGTGCAGGAGCTTTCACACCTGACAGGAGCACTCCCACAGGGAATCAGCACTGCTGATTCACCCCGGGAAATCCCCGTGTCCCTGCAGCTCCTCAGCCTCTCCCCGGCTGCCTCGGGCACATGAAGCCTTCAGCATTGCCTCTCTGAAGGCAGATTTTGGTTCCCTGCCTGGAAAAACAGTAGGCGAAATAGTAAACCCTTAAATTCGAACATGTGTAAGTTATACATCTTATTTCCATTTTCGAGCAACATTCCCTTCATCAGACATGAGGAAAAAATTACCATCTGCCTTGGAATATCTCGGTGGAGCATTTATCTCCCAGCCATGATAACTGAATTTCAGGCACTTCTCCCTCCCCCTCAGTTCAGGTTAAGAGAAATATTTGTTTAGTGTCCTGCTTGGAATTCCTGCCAGCTGAGCTCGGAGGGTGGGATTTGTGCACTGTCACTGTTCTTATCCTGTGGGGAATGGTTCCCTCCAAAAGCTCTTGGCTTCTGGCAGAGGAGGGGGATGGCTCTGGGATTAAAACAAGGCCTAAACTGCCCTGGAAATGCTCTGGGATTAAAGCCTGGGCTTGCTCTGTGCAGAGGTTGTGCACTAATTCCCCCCTTGGAAAGGTGAGGTCAATGATGTGCCCTTCCCTGGAAGTCCCTTGGGATGGGATGCGCTGTGTGTGCCTGGCAGGCTTGGGGCTGGGCTTTGAAGAGACTAAAGGCAGGAGCTGCTCCTGCAGCTGGAGAAAAACACAGTCCCTGCTGCCCCTCTGGCCTTTGGAGGCTCACATTTCTCTCAGAGTCTCCCCAAAGGTCTGCAGCAGGCCAGGCCTTAGCATGGTGCCACCTGAGCTGCTGCATGCCCCGCCTTCATCACTCCAGCACCTCAGGAGTTAAACTGGGGCCAGAGGCCTTTTCACACCCTGTATTGGGGTCTGAGGTTCCTGACTCATGCCTGAGGCATCCAAGATTACCAGATTTCCCCACCAGGTAGTGAACTGTGGCACTATTAATCAGAGAATAATTGAATAATTGAATAATTGAAAAATAGAATAATAGAACAATAGAATAATTGAACAGGCTGTGTTGGAAGGGACCCACAAGGATCATGAGTCCAGCTCATGTCCCTGCACTGGACACCCCAGCAATCCCACCATGTCCCTGAGGTTATCCAAATGCTCCTGGAGCTCTGGCAAGCTCCAAGAACAGACAAGCTCCATTCTGTTCAGCCCTGTACAAATCAGACTCTGTGCTGCCGTTGGGTGTTCTCTGGGGACAGCCCTGTCCCTTGGGGTGGGTGTTTTGGGTTCTTTGTTAATGCCATGAAAGGGCTGCTCCTGTGTCCCTGTGAGCTCTGCAGAAACACCTCAGGGCAGGAGAGCAGAGCAGCTGTGTGCCACTGCCAGGCTCCACTCCACCACAAGGGGTGTTTTAGCACCACAAAGGATGGAATGGCCCGACAGGGGCGCCCAGCAGCACCCAGCCTGCCTGCAGGATTGCTGGAATGCACTGAGCAGCCAGAAGGAGGGAGCGGGCTATAACCCACAGACTGGTGCAACGGGCACTGGCTCCTTACCCAGTTTGGGAATGTCAGTATTCCAGAGCCACTGCACACATTGCCTTGTCTGCAAGTCATTCCCTTGAGACTCCACCTGGCTGCATTATCAGAGATCCTCTGTGTGACTCGTGCCCCACAGACCCCCTCATGACACCCAACGTCAGGAATGGCCTCTCCCACACACAGGGACTCCCTGAGTGTCTCACCTTGGGCTCATGGCCAAGAACCAGCCCCCTCCTGTGCTGCAGGGGTGGCAGGGGCAGTGATGGTGACCCAGCTCTCCCTTTGCCTTGCAGGGAGTCCCCCGTGGACTGCAGCGTGAACAAGTGTGGGAAGCTGGTGGGAGCAGGGACCGAGTCCAACCCCATGAGCTACAGCACCTACATGGATGAGAAGAACGGGCCTCCCCCCAACATGACCACCAACGAGAGGAGAGTCATCGTCCCCGCAGGTACCCCCACGCCCTGGGGCAGCTTTCCTTGCTCTGCCTGGGAGAGGTTTTTGTTTAGATTGTTTATCTGCTCCCAGAGGAATTTTCTCTCTTACAAACTACACAAAAATAAGGAAAATATCAGAGTTTCTCGCCAGTGGGAATTCCCATGTCCCAGTGCATGATCTGAATCAGGATAGGCAGCTGATAATTGGTGCTTTTTCTTTTCTTTTTTTTCTTTTCTTTTTTTCTTTTCTTTTTAATTTTTTTTCCTGGAATGAAGTGTTGCTTTGGTGTGCTGAACCAAATCCATCTCCTGTCATGTGCTAGAGGAGAATCTGCTTCCTGGGACATGCAGGGAATGATCAAAGAGGAATGAACTGGACCCAAGTTATAACTCCCCTGGTGCTCTCAGGATCCAGCTGCACTTTCAAGTCATACTGATTGATTCAAAATGAGCTATTTTGTTTCCATTTTTTTTTTGTTAGGAGCAGAAACCCAGAAAAAATATATTTTGCAGGAACTGCGTTATCCTTCCAAACATTGTCACACAGAAACATTCCTGTCCAGCTTTGTTTGTGTTTGGTATCCACATCTGCTGCCTGGACTTGGCAGGATGCTCTGGATGCATTTGGACACTCAGGGGTGAGAGCTGCTGTGGGGGAATGGGTGAAGCCTGAACCTGGAGTGACGAGCTCTTTCCCTGTGAAGTTTATAAACAACATCCATATAAACAGTCAGGGCCAGGAATTTTCCAGCCAAGGAGCCAAGTGCTGGCCCAGTGCACATCCCAGAACTCGCCCTGGCTCCCAGGGTTTCACCAGGGCAGGGAGGGCTGGAGCCAGCCCAGGCAGACACAGCGCTGGCAGAGGGAAATGCACTCGTGGAATTCAGCTCCTTTCTCTGACTGAGGCTTGACCACGAACAGATGACAATTCCCAAGCATTTGTTTGCCATTTAGGATGGAAAGGAAAAGCTTGAACTGAATGCAGTGAGGAGAAGCCAATAAAAGATTGATGGCAAAATCTCTAAGTCCCGTTTGAGCTGATGTTTGAGAGACGGGCTGAGCTGCTTGGGCACAGCAGCAGAATCGTGTCCAGTGTCACCCTGCACGCAAAGGTAGAGCTGGCACCAACCAGTCCCTGTGTTATTAAAGATGTTCCAGGGAGAGGATTCATCCTGTAAGCTTAAAAAAACCAAGGGTGAGCTAAAGTGAGCATTGTTGAAACGGGAAATTACTTTCAGTGCCCCCCGTGGAAGAGAAGGTTTGGAACCTCCTCTTTGAAGGAAAGTGGAGAAAACGACTTCTCTCCCTTTTTGACCATCCACAAATCAAACCCTTGAGATACTTGTGAAAGAGCAGAGATTTACCAGACTTTGGAAGACAATAATGAACATCATCCCCGATCTCTGGCTGCAGGAGAGGAGGCCCAAGTCATCCAAGAAAGGCATTTGGATATTTTAATTTAATCCAGAATGGAGATTTATAGCACATTAGGGCGAAGATAAGCAAGAATAATGTCACATTAGGCTTACAATAGCAGTAATAACGAGCTTTAAGCCATGTTTCAAGAAAGCAGATTTTCAGACACCATTCAGTGTCTTTTACAGTGTTTAAAGGAAGGCCACAAATTCACTCTGCCCTCTAGATGTTGGGTTGTTTTCAAAACTCAAGACAAATAAGTCTTTTAATTAAAGAAAAAGAATCCTCCCTTGAATACTTGCATTGTAAAATTTGCAGCCTTTTGCCAGTGCTTAGAAGGCAGAATTTCAGTTAACTATTGCCAAAACCTGAAGGAAATCCATCTGTCGTTCCCAGAGCAGACTTGCAAAGGTGTGGGGTTGTAAATTCCATGTTCTGAATTCAGCTTTCAGCAGCCCAGGTTTTCTGGAGATTCAGTGGGGAAAGGTCTCAGTTATAATTTCAGTTCCCTTGGCCTCAGTTCCCTGTTTGGTGCCATTATTCCAGGGCTCAGGTGCCCAGGAATGCCAGGTGTGGGCACTTCCTGATCTTTTGTGCTCAGGGATGCCCTCAGCCTGGGCACACAGTGTCCAGCCCTGGGCTGAGGCATTGCTTCATACCCCCTAAAATCCAGGCAGAGGCATTTCTTGTTCTTCCCAGAGCAGCCCTGCAGCCCTGTGAATGTTCCTGATCCATGTTCTCAGCTTTCTGGGATCTGAGGTATCTGAGGTTTGTCTCAGAGCTGGACCAGCTGTTAATGACACATCAGACATCTCCAAAGTTTAAACTTCTTTTCAATCCTCTCCAGCTGCAGCAGAACATGAATGTGCAGCTCAAACTTGGAAATGGGATATATGGGGAGCAGCAGCACAGGAAACATCTGAAAATGTAGATATGCTCTGAAAATGACTCTGTCAAGTGGTATTGTGGCACCAACTCTTGCTGGGGCTCTCTGATCTAATGCCCTTTTCAGAATTCAAAGGCTGATTTCTTTTTTTAACCACTGATGCAGCCACTCATCTCCACGGGGCCTGAGCTCCAGCCAGGCTCAGAGCGTCTCTTACATCACCAGCAGCAATAAAGATCCCACAGCTGGAGTTCTGCTGACAGGCAGGGATGCCCAGACAGCACAAAATCCACCCTGCCCACACAGTGCTGGGTGGGTTTACAGGGAGAGTGGAGGTAGAACTGTGTTCCTGCCCCGGGGTGAATAACTGACTCACACCCAGGGCTGCTCTATTTAGCAACACCATTTTGTTTTATTTTATTTTATTTTACTATATTTTACTTTATTCTCTGAGTCCCTTTGCTGACCATGAACACCCCCATGCTCAGGGTTTCTCGTGCCAGCAGTGGGGCTCCCCAGTGCCCACGGTGGCACAGCCCTGATGTCACTGCACAGCCTTGCAGAGCCACAGCTGGGCCAGGAACTCCCTCTCGAAGGGATCAGCTTCCTTCGGGAAGCTTTTTCCAGACAGAGAAGAGTCAAATGTCACAGTGTTGTTCCCAAGCAAAGGAGGGAGGTCTGGGCAGGTGGGGACAGCCAGAACTGACCAGGCCAGGTTATCCCTCCCAAGCCCTGTTCCAGCACAGTGCTTGTTCACCCTGGCAAAGCGGGATCAGTAAATTCAATATATCTGCTGGTGAAAACAATGGCCGATGCTCTGCCAGGGCTGCAGGGAGTCTGGAGGTGTGTGTGTGCCCATCCTCTGTTCCCTCCTGCCAGATCCCACCCTCTGGACCCAGGAGCACGTGCGCCAGTGGCTGGAGTGGGCTATCAAGGAGTACGGCTTGATGGAGATCGACACCACCATCTTCCAGAACATGGATGGCAAAGAGCTCTGCAAAATGAACAAGGACGACTTCCTGCGCACCCTCTCCCCCTACAACACAGAAATCCTGCTGTCTCACCTCAGTTACCTCAGGGAAAGTGAGTATTGCCCTGGCCCAGCCCAGCCCCATCCTGACAACTGCCGGGATAAACTGCCCTGGGTGTGGAACTCCCAGGGCTCTTCCTGCAGTGAGGGGGAGGGAAATGAACAGAGAAAGGCAAGCAGAGAGAACAAGCAGGGAAATGAGGAATAAAATAGGGTTGGAAAGTTCAGATGAACACAGATGGAGCTACTGGTGCTATCAGGGAGGTGAAGAACTGAGCAGGGCTCTGAAGGAGATTAGATAAGTCTTTCAGATAACAACATCTGTGGCTTTGTGATAAAAAAACACATATTTGCCATGGAGATTAAACCTGACATTAACTGATTTGTCTCAGGCAAATGATTTCATAGCTTTACAGTCAGAGGGCTGTGCCCTCCCCATAAACAGGACCCACAGCTGACCAGGGCTGGAGGTTTCCTGTGCTCATGCAGGCCCAGGTTTGTTGGAGAGAGTTGAAAACCCAAGAGTCATTCCCCATATATGAACGTTCTGAAGCAGATGTTGTGCAAATGACCCAGGACTCTGAGAAAAAGGTTGTGGAAGCTCTTTATTGCTCCTTTCTGTCCCACACTTGAATATGGGATGGATCCAATTCCCCTTTTTGCTCTATTAAGCCTCAAACACAGGAGCCCTGAGCAGTCTGGAAAAGCATTATCCCAGCACCCAAACAGGAATGATCACCTTAGGGATGGCACATGCACTTGATGCTGGGAGTCTCAGATTTCAGCTTTTCCAGGAGTTCTGTGCAATTATGACCATATCCACAGCATCCAAATGTCTCCTCTTCACCTACAAATGGAGCTAAAAGCATTTCCTTTCCCCGCAAAGGTGTGCTAAGGCTAATGGTGCTGTGATGAGCCAGAGAACTGGAGCTGGGCCCCACATGCTCTGCTGGTTTTCCAAGTGAAACAGCTTTTATAGGAGTATCATTATTTAAGCACTCAAAAATCAGAAGGTGCCATAAATCAAGGTGGAAGCGGAGGGAGAGAAAGGAAAAAGTGTATTTTCTCCACTAGAAAATCCAATTGTGATGAAAAGGCAGCTGAAGATGTCTCCTCTGGCCAGAGAAGCAGAGATACAGAATTTAGAGTGTTTCTCAAAGCTGATCTCTCTCTGCCTAAAATCAGTGGGAGTTTCACAGATTCCAGTGGCACAGGAGTTAGATCACAGATGGGTGCCTCTGGAAGCCCCACCTTTCTTTTTCTTGAGTTGAGCCAAGGAAATGATTCACAACAAAAAACCAAACTGTTGGATTTGAACAGTTTCTGTCCCTCGTGGCTGGACAATAAAATAATTTCCCATGCAAAATCATTGGCAAATTTAATTCTGTTTCAACAGCAAGGAGCTGCTGGTCCACAGGAAGCTTTTGAAGGTTTGCCTGTGGAATTACACACTTTCCTGGGAAATAGGAAGGCAGTTTTGTGCAGCCAGCAGTGCTTTGGCCAAACCTGCTGACTGGGGCTGGGGAAATCAGGCACTTTGTAACCGGAAAGGCTTCTAAATTCCCACAAGATAAACACACAAGTGAGACACTTGAATCACATTATTGATAAGGCTTGAGAATTGACAGAGAGATGGAGTTGTATGGGTTCAAAGCAGATATTTGGAAAGCATGGCAGAGGAGTGGAATTCTCTAGGTGGCATCTCCAGGATCATCCCCAGTGTTTGTGTCCCGTTGTTTGGGCTGTTCAAAGACAGTATCAGGGGAACTGCATTGTTGATTTCATGGCATGAGCCCGACAACCTGGGTTCAGTGGCCACATTTACCATCTGCTGCTGCCCACCTGCTCAGGAGCAACTTCCTGCTTGATCCCACCTACCCTTGGGTACTGCAGTCTGGTCACACTGCTCTCCACGTCCAGCAAGGAAGCACCAAGGCACGCTGACATTCAGGACAGCAGTCCCTGAGTCACAGCTTCCCTTTAAATACCTGAATTTAGGGGGTTTTGTTCTCTGTAAGGTGGCACCAGCCATCCTGCCTTCTCGCTGGGCCCCTCCATTGGAATGGTGGGTCTGTAGAGCAGGGACTGTGCCTCACACCTCCACAGCTGAGAACTGGAGCCCTGGAGCAGCTGCAGTATTTCAGTGCTGCTGCAATAATGATCATCCAAATATCCTGCCCTGCCAGGGCAGTGCCTGCAGTGATTTCTGTGCTATTAAGCCAGTGCAAAACCCGATGAACTTTGCTGGATTCAGGCAGATTACTCACTCCTTTTTCACAGGGAATTCAATCCCAGTCCATCCCCAGCTTTAGGATGATGAATCTGTATGTGCTGAGCCCAGACGTGCTGCGAGTGCTGTGTTCATTAGAGCAGCTCCTGTCTGCTGGAGCGGGGCAGAGCATTCCTCCTTCCCTGCAGCTGTTCCCAGCCCAAGGACAGGCTGCTCTGGGGAATGCTGGGTGTCTCCCTCATGGAGTGACGCCTTCCAGAGGAGCTGATGGCTTTTCCAGACCAGCTTCCAGCGGATGTGCAGTGCCGAGCCTGGAGCTCAATGCCATGGGCTTTTATTGTCATGAGCTTTCCCCTTTTGGAAGGGTGTTTGTCCCATGGACATTAAGCTATGCTCCTGTTTAGGATAGGGAATAGGTGATGGCCACAAGCACAGGAGGATTTGGGGGAATTGCAGACCTACAGGCTGGGTTGCCTCTGCCCAGGCTCTCTAAAGGTGTTTGTGCTCTCCAGATGTTGAGCTGGATATGTGATGATTCATGAATCCTCAGCTTTGGGGTTTGTTTTCCAAGGAACAAAGCTGATCTAAACTTTCTGAGCTGTTTGCTCACCAGACAAGGGGAACCCCTGAAAATGAGCTTTCCCAAAAGGTTTTCAGCATTTTACACTTCTGATCAGGGTGAAAACTTCCTTAAAGCTGCCTATGAAATACATTATTTTGGCACATCTGAGTCCAGAATGAAAAAATAAACCAGCAACATCTGCATGACCTCAAGAAAAGCTCAGTCTCAGTTTTAGCAATGGAAGGTTCAAGGTGAGCTGTGTAATGCAGTCAAGAGTAACCCAAACTCATCCCACAGCACCTTTAGTCTTTGGCTTAGGCCTGGATCAAAATGGTGCAGTTGTTTCCTGTTGCCACAAGCCATTGGAGCTGGCAGGAATTCCAGCGTCTCTGATCCTCAGGAGATTTCAGAGTGCAGAGCCCAGCCCTGCAGCACCGTCTGTCCTTTGGAGCCTCCCAAAACACCCCAGTGGCTTTTTCAGGGAACTCCCCATCCACCCCCTCAAACAATCATCTTTCTTTGCATGTTTCTTTTAGTACCCTCACAAAAATCGTGGAGCCATGCTTTGATTTGCCTTCTTTTTGTCCATCCCCACAGACCTTAGGGCTCCAGACTGAGCTTTCTCAAGCACATTCTGCCTGGTGAACCCTCTCCAGGCAGCTGTTGGGCAGGGGGAAGGGAGTTTTGGATGCATCCATGCTGTGTTTGGGATGAAGATCAAAAGAATCTGAGCTGCCACCTCCATCCTTTCCCTCCCTGGTGGTGGGGGCCAGGGTGTGGGGTGTGCACGAAGGAGAAGAGCCTGAAGGGGAAAGAATGAGGCTGTGGTGAGAAGCCGAAAACTGCTCAGTGGTTTTGAGCCATGTGTTAATGCCCAACAAAACCATCCTGCCAAGTGCAGCAGGACCTGCATTCCAGGAGGAGTCGTGCAGGGAAGGCCACAGGGCCTGGGGAAGGTGAGGGTGACAAAGGTTCCAAATTAAATAGACCCTGAGACTGGAACGAAGATGTTCCTGCCCCTCTGAGGGATGAGCTGCCTTGTGAGAGGGAAGGGTTTTATGAGAAAAAAACCTCTCCAGGTTTTCAGTCCATCTCCATCTTTTTGTAATATATGCAAGGGAAATAAAACAAAGGGAAGGGTGGGGGGTGCCATAAGATAACATTAATTATGGGAGAACAGCCCTCACTGCATTAACCATACCAGAGAGAGCTGATCCATCCATGGTGTCACTGACCCAGGGAGGGGGAATAGGAACAAAAATGAAAATTCATCACAGCCAAAGCTCTGCCCCCGAAGGAGAGAGGGAGGAGGAGCCTGGCTTGCATCTGTCTGTCTGTCTGTCTGCTTTCCTCTGTCCTGATCTGGGTCTCTGCCTTTCTCCCTTTCCCTCCTCCATTGAAACCCTTAATAGGAAACACATTTCCCTCTCTGCGGTGTTCCCACCAGAAACCTCAGACTGCCGGGCAAAGGTGAGAACTTTGAGCAATTAAACCGGGGGAGGCGCCGGTCCTTTCCAGTGGCTTGGGCTGCATTTTTTAGCCTAAAGTAGCTATAGGTTGACCCTGCTAGCTCAGTGCTATTCATCACCCCACCCCCACCGCCCCAGTCATTCATTTGCAGCCCATTTAGTCATAGAAAACCACGTTTCTGAATTCCCCAACACTTCCTTGTCTGGCAGGGAGAAGCTGGGCTGGGCGTTGCACTCAGGATTGCTTTAAATAACCTTAAAGGAGAGAGTGGTGGACAGGAGTTTCCCCACAGATATTCAAGAAAAAAAATGCCAAAGCCGGAAACGATCTGACGAAAACATGAGTTAGGTGGACAGAGTTGTTTCAATTCCTCCCGCAGCCAAACTCTCTAAATATTCCAGCCAATCCCTTGGACTGTTGGCAGCTTTCAGAGCCAGGGTGCCCTTGGGATCCCTCTGAACTCTTTACCTCCTCGTTCACCATCCATCCTGGGCTTTGGAAACATCCCCTGACTTGCAGCACCTGGTACCATCCATCCTCCCCTCCCTGGGAGCAGCTTTGTTTCCCAACACCTCCTGCCTCTGTGGCCTTGCTGGCTTGAGCAGTCTCTGGCTTTGTTTGTGTTTGGGGAAGGACAGAAATCCACTGCAGCAGAGGGCCAGCAGGATCCAGCACCTGCAATGGCTCTCAAATTTGGCAGAGAACTGCCTAAACCTCAGCTCCCACAGGAAAGAGAGGCAGTCTGTCTCTGAGGGGCAGCTGAGGTCATTTGGGATCATGTGCACTAGAGGAAGGTGGGACTGCAGAGCTCAGCCACAAGATCCTGCTCAGCTGGTGCTGTAGTACCTGCAGAGAGTGTTCCTGCCCTGCTGAGGGGCCTGGGCATGCTCAGGGGCAGGATCCCATTTCTCAAAGGGATCTGGAGAGCTGTAAAAACACTCTCAGGGCAGGATTGCTGCTGCTCCAGCCACACCATCAGGACAAACAGCACTCTCTGCCTTGTCAGGGGTGTCACTGACCCAGCACAAGCTGCTCCAAGGAGCTGCAGCAAAGGCGAGCCCAGGGGATGATGTGAACACACTTAACCAGACAGCCATGAAATGTGTATTTCATGCTGGCTTCCCTGAACTCCCGGGATCTCCTCCTCCATTTCCAGGAGAGTTTGCAGGAGAACCAGAGGGAAATGCTTAGAAAAGAACATTTCTCCCACAGACTGCACAGAACAGAGACCCTTCCAACAAGTCCTTTTTGTGCTGCACTTGTGTGTCACATGGGGCTGGATGGAAAGGCCTCTCTGAACCAAGAGAGCTGCACCCAAATTCCCCAGAGCACGGGGGACGCTGGAATCCCAGAGAGAGCTGTGCAGCTGCTGGCCCCAAACCAAGCATGTGACACTCTAAAAATGGCCAGGTCCTGACAGTGCAATTTGTGTCTTTTCTTTCTTTTCTCCTGCCTGTTCCTCAAACAGGAAATTTCTCTATCACAGACAGAGAGAGAAAAGCTTCTTCCCTATCGTGTCACACAGCCTGTTTCACAGGCATTTCTGGAGGCTGTGCTGGGACAGATTCTGTACCTGTACAACCTCACCCTTTAAGATCCGTTTTCAATGGGGGACATCAAGGCCCTCGGTGAAGGAGACAAATATCTTTATTTTTTGCAAGTGAGGAAGCAGCAGCACGTGTGACCTGCAGCTACCAAGCTTTTAGATGAATTTCACAGAAAATGTGTGCCTAATTAGCAGCAAAATTAGTTTTTTTCATGCCATTAACAACATTTCCTACCTGCCCTCATGGTTCCCCGTGGCAGTGTGCCCAGACTGCTCTAACTCCTTTTTTTTGCTTGCAGGTAGCTCACTGCTGGTCTACAACACTCCATCCCACACAGATTCCTCACGTCTTGCCACCAAAGAAGGTCAGTGTTTTGCATATAAATGTCCTGGGTTTGATTGAGTTAAAAGTAGACCTTGTTAATAATATCCTTGGCATGAAAACGTTCTGCTCCACTCTGCATTCACAGCACAGTTAAAAAGGAATAATTCTCCCTGTGCAGCCCCACCCAGGCTGGAAATGCCATCTCTGCTTGTCCAGCCAGCACCGTGGCATCAAACGTGTCACTGTCACATTGTGTTTTGCTGAGCTGGTGAACTGGTGGCACATTTTCTGTTCCTGATGTGAACAGTTTGGAATCTCACACAGACAGCAAGACACTGTTTCTCTCTGAGTTCACAGTTGAAAAGATAAAACCTTCTCACAATAAATTTCACTATTGTAAAGGCTACTCAGGTATTCCAAACCTATCCATGGATCTGTAGCTCATTTCAAGGAGCAAGGAAGACCAAATGTATCTTTTTGACATTTTCATTTTGGAATAGTTTGATTTATGTTTTTGTTTCAAATAACACAATTTTTTAAAATATTGTAGAAATTCTGACACGTAGCTATAGCTTAGAAACCTTGAAGTTTCAAAGTTAATAACCCTCTTGAGGCTCCCTCAGGCTTTGGAGTTGTTTGTGTGCCCTTCAGTCAGGTGTTTCAGGTTTTCCTCTGCAACTCCAGCCCTGCTCCTTGTTCTTATTTGTATTGACAAACTGGAGTCTCAGCCAGATAAAGTTGTGAGCATTGGAGTGATGGGTGTGATCACAGAATCCCAGAATGGGTTGGGTTGGAAGGGACATTAAGGATCATCTGGTTCCAGTGCATGGCCATGGGCAGGGACAGGATGAAGCACAGCCCTTACCTACATAGAGCAGTTGAATTGACAAAGGCCAGGTAGGGTGATAAAGAGCAAACATCTGTTCTGAGCTCTGTAATTCCTGTGTAGAGTCTGTAACTCAGTGTGGAGGGACAGGAGGCTTAAATGGGGTTTTCCTTTCCCTTTGTGCTACTGCAGGAACACTGAGTTTGTTGCCTGTGCTCTGTTCAGCTCCTCCTTTGAGACGTTTCTGGGAAGGGGTGAAATCTCCTGCCCACCAGCCTGGAGCCAGAGAAATCTCCTGGCCACCATCTCCTCCACTCCAGACTGGAGCCAGTCTGTCCCTGTGCCAGTCCTCTCACTGTCACATACGAACTGTGAGGTACAAACACCTCTCTGCTCTTGAGGAGAACGTGGCTTCATGGATGAGCCACAAGTTTGGATTTAAAAGAACAGTGGGGAAAGGCAGAAGGTCTTTTATTGAAGCAGCTGGAGAGACAAAACCCTCCATTCCACTGAGGGGCTGCAGCAAACAGATCCCACATTTAACCAGCTCCTGCATGGAGGGTCTGACTGCCTCCTTTCTGTGCTGCCCTCAGAGCCCTCCTTTCTCCTTGCATTTCATCCCCACCATCTGCCTCAGACCTGGACATGAGATCAGGGCTGCTTCCTCCAGCAGCTCCTTTTGTCCAGCATGTAAATGCCCACTTGAGCTCCCCAGCACACTGTTCTCTCCTCTGAGGCAGCATCAGTTGATAAAACAGGGGCAGCACAGGGACAGAGCCACTCAGGCTTTGCTCTGACTGCTGCTTTGACATTAACAATCATCTAGTTGAAGTTCATCCGAGCTGGGCTTGCTCCTGAGTGAATGAAGTAGGGACATGTGCTGCTTCACAATTTCCCCTTACACCCAAACCTCTGCTCATTTTGTCTCAGGCCAGGCAGTTGCTAAAAATAAAGCCAAGAAAAGTCTGATTTTTTTTTTCCTTAAAGAGAAAGTCTGTGTGTAGAACTGCACTCCTCTGAATTTTTAAACACTTTGTGACTTGGGCCTTGAGTCACTCAGGCTGAAAGAAATTTGAGGGGAAAATGTCCCTCCCCCTGCATTTTTAGTGGCCTCCAGAGTGTCTCTGCAGCGCAGCTGACAGAGCTCTGGGTTCACTGCTGTCAGCGTGGAGCCCTCAGCTTCACATGGAACTTTCATCATGTGTCAATAAAGGACCGAGCACACTCAGGGGACAGGCAAATAAAAATTAAGAACCACGCAGAAATGTTGAAATCCCATCTATTCCTCCCCCATTTCTTCCTATAAGGCATAAATTCCATCATTCCTTCCACATTGAATGTTGGTGTAGCATAAACTGCCCCACTCCAACCTTCTGCAGCTGACTGGGGTTAGTGCTGAGATAAGATGTCAGGAAAAGAGACAGGAGAACATGATAGGCTGGCAGAAAAGGAACTGGGGGAGCAGAGTGAAGTCACTCATCCAATAGCACAGCAGAAACTCATGGTGCTCATAAAACTGGACTCAGAATTCTGCAGTCTGTTGTATTTTTTTTAGGAAACAGGATTTTCCTTGTTTCCTTTTTAATGGACTCACTTCAAGATGATGTTCTCACTCCAAAAGATGATATTCGTTTGGAAAAGGAATTTCAGCTTAAAAATTATGGGGTTTTTTACAATTGTTTAACTTCTTAAAAGATTAAACAGTTTTCTTCATGTCAATGCATCTGGAATCTACCAATCCTGTAAATATTTCTCCTCTCTATGCCTGTGAATAAAAACAGATGAGTTTTTCTAACCCCTTTCCCTTGAGGATTCAAAAGCAGGTGATGAAATAGTACCAAACCTGCCAAAGATAGGAAAAATATCATTTTCTTCACTCCTCCTGTAATTTTTCTACTTAGCTAGTGCAAATAACTTGCTTGTGCAGATTCCAGGGAGAGACAGGAGCCCTTTGCATACATTTACACTGTGCTTTACACAACATGTTCCATCCACAGCTGGAAAAAAAGAACCCACACGTCAAAAGAAAAAAAAAAAAAGGCAGCTGCAGCACAGACAGCTGCAGGTGTTCCAGATGCAGCACATGGCTGTGCTCCCTCCCCCAGGATGATGTCCCCAGGAGCACAGGGAGTCTGGCCTGTGTCCTAGTGCCGTCCCAGGGCTGGGTTTGGTGCCCTGGCTCTGCAGGCAGAGCTGCCCTGGCTGCAGCTGCAGACCTGAGTCCCTTTTTCCCTTCTGTTTTCAGCCCTTTCACTCCCTGCAGTGCCAGCTCTGCAAACAGAAGGAGCTGCAGCTCTGCTTTAGGGGAGCTAAAGTGCAGATCTCTGCAGCAGAAATCTTGAGAATCTTTACAGCAGATCCTGTAAGTCCCACAGCCGGGGCAGCTGAGTGTTCTCACAGCAGACAGGTAGAACCTTGTCCTGTTCCAAGGACTCCTGCTGCCTCAGCTTCACCCCTTCCCAGCTTCATAAGGACTCCAAAGCATGGGACTGAGCATCACTGGGACAAATTGTCTTCAGCTGCCTCTGAAGAGTAAATTGTTCTAATGAAAATCACCAGTACTTTTTGGCTGGAGAGCAATTTTCTGGGAAATGAAACGAGGCTGCTCTCACGGCTGAATGGAAAGAGCTGTGTCCTCTCCCACTGCAGAGATGGTCTGGGTCATTTTCTGGGACTGTTTGGAGCAATGAATGATCTGCTTTGGGTACTGGAGACAGGGACAGGAATCTGAGCCCACAGATCTGCCCCAGTCCAGGGAGACCTTAAACTGCCCTCCTGTAGAATGGTGTCATTTGAGCAGGTTTCCATGGGGAAATGGAAAGAGTATTCACATACAACAACATTGGAAGGCCAAAGAGCCTGAGCTCTCTGGCCTCTCTCCAGCACAGTTTTAATGTTTTTAGTATGTCAGGGTCTGTGTAATTCGTGTGTTTAATGCACAAGTAAAATGCTGTGCAGGAGCTGAACCCAGGGCAGGGCTGGGGGCTCCCAATCAGGCAGAATCCTGGTGTGTGGATGTGGGAGGTTTCCTGTGTCCAGGCAACCTGTAGGAATGCCTGGGCTGGGATGTGTGGTGCTTTCCAATGATCCCAGAGAAGTGGTGTTTGTGCAGGGAAGTGGCAGAGGGT
The DNA here is from genome assembly GCA_013399915.1 of Illadopsis cleaveri. NCBI lineage: Eukaryota > Metazoa > Chordata > Aves > Passeriformes > Timaliidae > Illadopsis > Illadopsis cleaveri. Next base: position 124,348 of record VXBB01006903.1, read on the forward strand.
GTGAAGGAAGGCTCAGCATCACAGGTGAGAATTAACCAGAGGGGTTCCTGGGGCTGTTTGTCCCCAGGTCATCCAGGATCTTGGTTCAAAAGCTGCGTTCAGCACAGGTTGGGCTCAGCTCAAGGTAATAGAATCCCAGAATCCCAGAATCATTTCAATTGGAAAAGCCCTCCCAGACCATCGAGTCCAACCTGTGACCAATCCCCACCTTGTCACCCAGCCCAGAGCCCTGAGTGCCACATCCAGATGTTCCTTGGACACCTCCAGGGATGAGGACTCCAAACCTCCCTGGGCAGCCCCTGCCAGTATTTAACAACCCTTTCCATGAAGAAATTCCAACCTGAGCCTCTCCTGGCACAGCCTGAGCGAGTTTCCTCCTGTCCTGTAGTTATTCCTGGGAGAAATCCCAACCCCCACCTGGCTCCTGTCAGGGAGTTGCAGAGAGGGATAGGATCCTCCTTGAGCCTTCCAGATTTGGTTGAGAACAGTGACAAACCAGCCCAAAGTCTCAGAAATCCAGCTCAAAGTCTCAGAAATCCAACCCAAACTCAAGCAGAGCACAAGAAAAAGGAATGTGTACGGTACCTTTCAAAGAGGGAAGGTATCTCTATGTGAATGCATGAACAGGGATGGAGGGGGGGAATTTTAAGGGTTTATGCTGTGGCTATCCCATGTTTATGTTCACATTATAGAAGTCCTTGTGTGAACAATGAGGATGTTTGTGTACAAGGTGTGTGTTTGTGTGTTTGGTGGGGCTGTGGGCAAATTTAAGAAGATAAATAAATCAGTGAACTCTGAAATCCAGGGTGATTTCCTGGGGCTTTGTACCAATGTTCACTGTGAGGCCATAAGAAAGAGTTTTCTGCTGTTGGAGCATCAATTAAAATCTCTCTCACTCCAATTCCCCTGGTACCTCACAAAATATGAGTCTGTGCAGCTGCTTTTCTCACCATCAGGGCTGCAACCTCTGTTCCCTTTAAACTGGTCAGAACGCCTCAAAACTCTTTTCTCCCACTTGTCAAATTGAGTGACAACTTGGGGTAATAGGTTCAGATTTTGGGGGACTGGGAGAGGGGCAGAGACTACAGGGAATGTGGTTGCATAAGCACAGTTCCCACAGGAAAACACTCTCAAATTCCTGCATAAAACCCTTCTCCTGGAAAGGCCATTTTTCAGATCTAAAAGGTTGTAGTGAAAAATATTGCCCACATTCAATAAACTCTCCTCTGAGTGTGTCAGTGTGGCCCCTTTTCACAGTAAAGGTTTTAAAGTCTCCAGCTTCAGTTGTGGCCGAGGAAAAGCAGCTGCAGCTTTGTGCCCTCCTAATTGTCTGTACTTGCTAAAACATTTCAGGATGATATTTGTGTGCCTGGTGATGAAATATCCCATTTTTAGCTCGGCAGCAGAAAAAGGGGAGGCTTTTTAGGTCTCCTTTCATTTTGGCTGTGTGGCCAAGCAGGGATTTATGAGTTCAGGGGAGACAGTAGCCAGCGCTCTCGGATTTTGCTTTTTATACTTTCTTTTTTAAAAATTGTTTTCCTTTGAAATTCCAGAGTTAGTGTTTTGTCTGCTTTCTCCCTGACCCTCTTCAGAGGCAGGCGTGTGTTTTTTCACCAGAAACACTGGAAACAAAGAATCGTTGTCTTTAAGCTGCAGCAGGCAGGAAACCCAACTCACAAGGGATCACCCCGAGCCAGCGCTGTCCCAGAGTAGACTCCAGTTCTCTGAATTCAACCTGACAGCTTGTCTGGAGCACTTTCTAAGTAACCATTATCCTTCCTTTTCCCCCAGCAAAAGAGCCATTATTGTTTTGCCTGGGGTGCAGTGCAAGGGGTGTTTTTGCGCTGGGGGACGGTCACACTTTTCCTGGGGTGCCAGGCCCTCCTCCCCAAAACCTTGGAAGTGCTTGGGCTGTTTCCTAAAACAAGAGTTAATTTGTTTCCTGTCGATGGCTTGAAAGCTGTAAAACTGCCATGGCTGTGCATGTGTGTCTTCCCTTTTCTCGCATGTGTGCCTGGCCTTTTTCTCCATGGATATGAGGTTTGGGGTGTTTTTACTTCTGCATTTGTGTGTTTTTCAACAAAAGCAACCTCCAGGCCTGTGAATGGTTTGGTTTTACGCCCTGTGCTGGGGGTAAAATCCACGCAGTGCTGTGGGCACATTCCTGCCCATTTCTGGGTGTGTTTTGGGTGGTTCTGTAGGTGTGCAGAGGATGTGCAGCTGTACCTTGGCTGTGCCTGCAGCGCTGCATAGCTCAGGAATGTCTCTGCTGGCTGGAGAGCATTTGCTTTTCCAAGCTGGCTCTGGGAGGGATTCTCAGGACACATTCTTCAGTCTCTGTGCACTGTGCATTGGGATTTCTGCTGCTGATATTAAAAAAAGCAACAACAAGGAAAAAAATCTTCTCATTACTTCCTCCTTTTCTTCATAATATGTCTTTGTGAGGCTTGCATGGGGTGAGGCAGACGTGGCTCAGGAAGTGGCAGCGCTGCATGGCTCAGGGATGTTTTTCCAGCCACAGGCACCACTGGGGGCTGTCGCCTCTGGCTCGGAGCTGCAGGGAGTGACTCCGAGTCTGAGCGGGGAGCAGAGCTGGGGCTGGGGGAGCTCCTTCCCTGCACCCCAGCTCTGACCAGGGACAGGGCACAGGGCTCAAACAGAGTGACCTTTCCTGAGCACGCCCTGCCTGGGCCAGCTCAGGAAATCCCTCTGGAAATCACAGAGTCCCAGGATTGGTTGAGTTGGAGGGACCTTAAAGTCCATCCAGTTCCACCCCTGCCATGGGCAGGGACACCTTCCACTATCCCAGGTTGCTCCAAGCCCTGTCCAGCCAGGGACAGGAATACTGAATCCTAGTTCTATTCCTACACCATCCAGATCCTGTCTGACTCTGGTAATAAGTGGGCTTCAGCCACAGGGCTTTAATCCATCACTGATTTAGAACAGGAGTTCATCCAGAAATGTTTGATCCCTCTGATCTGTACTTCTATAAAGGCAGCAATTCATAACCAGCCTCTCAGCTACTTTCAGACACTCCCCAAGCTAAATCTTTTCTTTACATCCATCTCTGCAGCAGATTTCTCCCCTAAATCCAGCAGTCAGTCCCTTCTCGCTTGGTTAGAGTTGACTTCAGGTCAAAACCCAGTGTTGTTCCAGGCTTGGATTTGGGATCTGTGAAACAGGTTAACAGCAATGTAGACATCAGAGAATCACAGAATCGTTCAGGTTGGAAAGGCCTCTGAGATCATCGAGTCCAACAGTGCACCCAGGTGGATGCAAAAGATAGCTTGATGATATTTTTCAATTGTGGAATAATCAAATAGCATGATAATGTAAAATAGAAGTAATTTTGAAGTCATTCTGCACTCACTGAGTTGCTTCCTCTTAGTGAACAGACTTAGAATTATCAATTTCCACCTCTGACCCCTGGAGTGGTGGTTCCTTAGCTCAAGGAAGAGCACATTGTGTCTTGAAGGAGAAAAGAAAGAGTTTGGTGCTGAAGGACTGGGAAGTCTCATGTAACAATGGGAACAGTCACAGTAACACTGGCCAGGAGTGACAGAGCATGACATGTGGCACATGTGTTAATTAATTGTTTTAATTAGCAGAGATAGTAAGTTGAAAAGCAGTTCCTTGCAGGACAAGTGATGCTGTGAGGTTTTAAGGCCTCAGTGTTCTCAGTTGTGACACTCATGTCTCTGGACCTGGGTAAATGTGATGGGAGGTTGGCAGAGCCATTGGAAAAGGCCACAGGAGTCCTCAGACTGTGCTCCAGTCCCTGTCCCACCATCCCTGCCCACAGCTACAGACAGGTGAGAGCCCAGAGCCTTGACAGCTTTGTGCTGAGAGGAGCTGGATCTCCTCTCTGCTGCCCCTGGGAGGTTTGCATTGTGTGGGGGGGACAGTCAGAAGTGTCCTGTGTTATGTGAGACAGTCAGAAATGTCTTCTGTGTGTGGGGGGGACAGTCAGAACTGTCCTCTATGTTGTGTGGGGCAGTCAGAACTGTCCTGTGGGTGTGTGGGGCAGTCAGAACTGTCCTCTATGTTGTGTGGGGCAGTCAGAACTGTCCCATGGGTGTGTGGGGCAGTCAGAAGTGTCCTCTGTGTGTGGAGGAGGTGTCCTGTGTGTGTGGAGCACTCAGAACATGTCCATGGAGTGAGAGCAAGACCTTATGGGCTCCACAGCTTAAATGTCTGCTGCCACCATTTAAACCAGTCCATTGGATGTTTCCAGGAGGAGCTGGAGGTGGTTTTGGCTCCCTGGTCCCTGCAGAAAACCACAGTCTGGGTTTCTGGTCTCCAGCTGGCTTTGAACACCACCCCAGCTCCTCGATGGGATCTCCAGGAGGGGGAAGGAGGCAGTGTGAGGGCTGGACACACAGACCTGGGCAGACCTCACTGACATGCTTGGCTTGCAGCAGGAGAGGGGTTTGGGGTTTGTTCCCATGTTGGGACTTTGCCAAGGCACCAGGGGAGTGCCACCACTCCCAGCCTCACCTGGGCAGAAAAGGGCCTGGGGTCCTGTGCCCTCCTCTCCCTCTCTCCTCATAAAGTGGCTGCCACAAAATAGACCCCAAGGGACCACTTGGATTAATCACAGGTCTGCATCCCCCAGGACACCTGGGTCTGCTTTCCACATTTAGGGAAGCTAATTTAAATTCCAGCCACCAGGCCAGGGTCCCTTCCTCCTGAAGCAGGAGGACTCCTTGCAAAACCTAGCCTGTGTTCTGCATGGAGAATCCATGGCTCAAACCTGGAATGCAGGAGGAACTGTTCTGGGATGACCTGTCTCACCTGGACTGGGAGCACAGGTATTTCCAGGCAGGACTTGGCCTTAGAGATTTCAGTGAAGCAAATCAGGAGAAGGGGAAGGTTTCAAATCTGAAGTGGGCTATGAGATCCACAGGATTCTCCAGGTGCCTGACCCTCCTTTCCCTCTCTCCCTATAAAGTGGTTGCCACAAAATAGACACCAAGTGACCAATTAGCCACATCACAGGTCTGGATCCCGCAGGACACCTGGGTCTGCCTTCCCCGTTCCTGGCTCTGTCTCCATGGCTTAGGACAAGCCCCTTCCCCCGCTCCAGCTGCCGAATTTTCTTGAAGGTACCAGCTCCAGAAACTCCTGGGCTCTCCATTCTTTCCCAGTCTTGCCTGTAGTGCCAGCATGGGTGGCATTTCAAAGAAGATTCCCCCATAGTGCCCATAAAGCATTTAGTCCATAAACGACCCACCCCCACTATATCCATCCTAGAAAAATAAAGGCCTAAAAGATGTGGATATTCCAGGCCCAAAGCTCGTTTTTTTGCTGGCACGCCTCGTCAGGGCTGGTAGCACAAAGTGGTGCCTGACTTGGGCCTGACTCAGAAAGCTCCTCCGGGGGGAGCAGGATGAAGGGGCTGTCAGCACTTCCCTGCAGCTCAGGAAGCACAGGCACTGTGAGCCCATTGTTCACTGAAACCCCCCCAGCCTCCCCTCTGTCCCAAACTCTCAGATTTATAAAACACCAGAGGGGTTTTTTTATTTTTTTTTTTTTAATCTTTTAAAGCTTATCAGAGAGGGTTTGCTCCCTAATACATCATATCTCAAACACAGACTCCCTAAAGCCTTGCTCACTGGGCTGCACTCAGGCTGGAAGGACTGACAAGGATTTGGGATTGTGGTGTGGGAATCCACCTGGGGATTTTCAGGCTGGTTTCCTGGGAAGGGAGTCTGTGTGTCTGTCCATCTGCCTCCAGCAGTATCTATCAGTCTGTTCAGACTAAATATGCCCCAGAGGTGCTGGGAGGGGACACAGCTCCATGGGGGACAGGGGCTGTCTAGAGAAGCTGAGGGAGATTTAGGGTGAAAAAGTGGAGAACCAGGGCTACAAGGGTGCAGAGACCAGTGCTGCAGCCTGCCCCACACAGCCTGATTTCTGGGAAAGGCAGTGCACCTGGAAAAGGCAGCTAAAGCCTGCAGAAAGTGCATTTGTGCCTGCGAATAAATAAAATTATATTTAACCTTCTTCCCAGGCGCGCTGTGAGTGCGAATGTTTGCAAAGCTGTGAGATCCTCAGTTGAAAGGTGCTGTGAAAGTGCAAAGCATTATTAATATCCTTCACCTTCCTCCTAATAGACTGAGCATTCAGGCTGGGGAATTTCTGGACATAAACCAGACAGCTGCAGAATGACAGTTCTTGAAAGCATCTATGATTTATTTTCTGCTCTTTAATTCCATTTTGTATTGAACACACATTTGTCATAGGGCTCTTGTTCCATGGGGCCTTTTAAGTCTAAACCAGACATGGGGACCTGATCCTTTCTGGGATAAATTTACCCCCTCTTCACTGTAGCCATTTGCTGATTTACACCAGGAGAGAACCCCAGTCCAAGCCTTCTAATTGAATTTCCATCCCATAGCAAGTTTTGGTGTAAAATCCAAATGGTTTAAATGATAGATAAGACTCTCCCTGTCACCATCTGGCTGGAGTTCTGTAGGATCTCTTCGAGCCACTGGGCGTCAGGTCCTGGGAATGATCCTGTTTTCACAGGAACCTGAGTCTCTGGATGGGTTCCCTGGCTCTGCCTTTTCCATTTTGCTTTAAACACGTTCAGCTTTTGAGCCTGGGCCTGGAAGCCAGGAGGGCTGGTGTGGTTCTTTCACGTTGCAGGGATTTTTGTGAAATAAAAATAGCTTGCTGCATTTAGATATTTTTTTTTTTTTTTAATTATTATTATTATTTTTGAGGGGCAGAGAAAGAGTTGGAAACTTGCAGTAGCTGAGTGCACACAGTGTTTCAAGAGCAGGGTCTGTATGGCTGAATATCATATTTAACCCTTCTTATTACGGAAAAGTCACACTTAGGGCTGAATCTCGTCCTACAACACAAGGCTGCCCCTATACATTCCCACTCTTGGCTCCATAATCCATATTTACAGAGGAAAAACTGAGGCAAAGGGACTCAGCCTGGATTAAACCTGAGGAGGAGGAAGAGGAAGAGGAGGAGGAAGACGAGGAGGAGAAGGCAGATCATCTCTCCAAGTCATGGCCTATTTATTTACTCAAAAAATGATAACTCTGGATCAAGCAACTCCTTCATAGCAGTTGACTCTCTTGAGTCAATGATCTGGCCCCAAAAATAATCA
>VXBB01006903.1:131812-168722 GCA_013399915.1 Illadopsis cleaveri
CCCTAATGGGACAGGAATCCCTAATAGGGACAGGGATCCCTAATGCGACAGGTATCCAGAATGGGACAGGGATCCAAAATGGGGACAGAGATCCCAAATGGGGACAGGGATCTGAAATGGGGACAGGTATCCAAAATGGGGGCAGGGATCCCAAATGGGACAGGGATTCCAAATGGGCATAGGGATCTGAAATGGGGACAGGGATCCAAAATAGGGACAGGGATCCCAAATGGGACAGGAATCCCAAATGGGACAGGGATCCGGAATGGGACAGGGATCCCTAATGGGACAGGGATCCCAAATGGGACAGTGATCCCAAATAGGACAGGAATCCCAAATGGGACAGGGATCCCAAATGGGACAGGAATCCCTGCTGGAACAGGGAAAAGCTCTTCCTGAGCTGTTCCATCCCACTCTGTCCCAGCTGAAACCACAGTGGTTTTTTTCCAGACTGATCTATTTGCAGTGGGCTTTGTGGTTTCTGCAAAAAGGGAAAAAAACAAACAAGTAAAATAAAAATAAAAGCAGGCAGATTACACGAGCTCTGTTTTCCCCCATTCCCCTCTCTTCCCTCCTCCTCTGGCTCCTCCACCCTCCCCTCTCCCATCCCTCTGTTTTCCTTCCCATGCCAATAACTGCAAGGCTGTAATTTCAAAGCCTCAGCGGCTTTCCCAGAGCTGGAGGAATGTGCCAGTGCCTGGGATGGATCCTCAGGGAGATGCCCAGCCCCACAGGCAGGAGGTGCTGGGCAGAGGAGCACTTGGGATGTCCCTGGAGGATGCTTTTCCCACTTATTTCTCTCTTTGAAACAACCTCCTTATTGTGACCTCAAATCCTCGGCCTCCCCAGGTTTAAAATCCTCATTTAATTTCTGTGAAATTATAACAGAGTTCATATCTTCCCCCTCCTCTGCCTGTGGTCCTCTGAATTTTGGGATAAGAGAAAGGGGTCTCCTTTTGTCTGGGAGGGGTCACACTGAATTCCACTGATTGCAATCACAACACTTCATGGTCAGAATGTGTCAGGCCTGAGAATTGCCCAAAGAGCCCCATTGCTGCATTTACACCCTTTTTACACTTCTGTGAGGGGCTAGGGGAGCACTGGAGATGTGGGAGAGGAAAAAAATGCAGCCAAGCCAGCTGGGACCATAAAGCAAAGCCAGATTCTTGCAAGTTTTTTCTAGGAAAAGTTCATTTCAACCTCTTTGTCCCTGTTGTCTTTTGTCATTAGATCCCCACTATGATGCAGTCAGGAGAGCAGGATGGGGCAGTAATGGGAATTCTGGCCTCTCCAAAAGTAAGTTGTCCCAGTGGGAATCACAAACTGTGCAATGGAAGATTAAAATGAGACTTGGGCTCAGCTGGCCTGTGTTAGGAGTGTCAGAAGGGCAGAAGATTTGGGGATAGATAAGAGGTAGAATTGAGGACAGATAAGACGCAGAATGATGTTATGGGAAGAGTAATACTTGTACTGTTTGGTTAAGGAGCCAGGAGCAAGTCCTCTGCACAGACACCCTGTTAATCACAGGCCTGTTCTGTGCTGTGATGGTTTAGGGACAGAGCTGGACAGTTCAGGCACATTCTGAGAGTTTCTGCCAACTTTCCAGAAAGGCAAAGTCCAGCAGGGAGATGGGGCCCTCTGCTTGAGCCCTGCTCACTCCCAGTTCTTGTTCTTACTGGGTTTAGAGTGCCTTGGATTCCCAGGACAGGGATGACATCCCAGACCAGTTCTCTGTCCCTAAAATCCGTGTTGTGGTGGCACAGCCTGCTGGCTCTGAGCCACTGTCCACTGTCCCACTGCTGGGGCTTCTCCCTGTGCAGGGTGGGCACATCTGACCCTCAGCAAGGAACTCCTGGTGTGAATCCATGTGGTAGCACCTGGCAGAGGCCCCTCCCTTTGCTCTGCAGCTTCTTGAGCTGTGCTCACCCCAAATGTGAGAATTATTCTTTGAGTCACAGTTTTCTGTTGTGAGAAATGATGCAAAGAGGAGGAGCAGATCTTCTTGTTGAAGGGATTTATACAAATCACCATGATATTTTCAACTAAATGTTTGATAAACCCCAATTTGTTTTTTTTTTTTTATTTTTGCCTGGAAAAGAATTTGCATTTGCAAAAAGTATGGGAAAAGCTCCAATGTGGAAAGAAGTCAGAATTTGTACCTATAACAATCCAATTCTTTGTACACATCATGGATGCAAACTAGAATGGAAGTTCAGTTGCAGTAAAAGACAGAAAATTAATGAAGTATCTACATAATATTTTTCTTGTCTCACTGCCAATTTGGCAAATTATAAATATCTATATCATGCTTTCCTTATTGGAGTATTTTCATTTTACACTGAAAATTTAAATTTCCAGGGACATCTCTTAATTTCATAATGCAATCCCCAAAATATCAGCTCTTATTCTGAGCAAACATTTCCCTTGCAGTTGCTGTGGTTCCTGTGGGATGTATTTTGTACTTTGTACCTGTTCTCTGTCCCCATAAACCCCTTCTCTCTTTCCAGGCCCTCCTGTTGCAGGGACACAAAATGTGAATAAGACGACTGAGCAGCAGCGGCCCCAGCCAGGTGAGAGTGGATTCTGTGAGCCTTGGGCTGGGAGCAGCCTGGGGGGATTCCCCTGGGAGATTCCCGTGTGGAGCATCCCCAGGCAGGGACAGGCAGGGCAAGGCTCAGGACAGGGCCTGAGCTGTGCCAGCAGCTCTTCCCAACGGGCTCTGTGTGGCTGCTCTGCCCCTCCCCAGCCAAAGGGACATCCCTGTGCCAGGATCTGCAGTGTCTGCTCCCTCTGGAACATCCCAGCTTGTCCCTTCCCGCTGGCAGCGTCTCCAGCCATCCCAGCAGGGCTTGCAGAGCAGAGCAGAGGAGGAAAGCAGCCGCCCTGGGCAGAGCAGAGCGTGTTCCCTGCTGCCTTCCCACCTTCCCTGCCCGGCACAGCTGCTTTCCATCCCCTTCCTCTGCTCTGGGGCTTGGCTCTCTTGGCACCGATTCAATCCACGAGCAAACGCTGCAGATCCAAATCACCACAACCAGAGAGAGGCAGAGGAGAAGTGTAGAGATTAGGGCTGAGGAGGCCCCACAGAAAGGGAAGGAATTTATTCCTAATAAATGCTTTGTGGGGTTTTCAAGAACCACTCAGCCTTGGTGGAGCCAGCAACAAACTCCTGTTACTCTCATCTCTCTAATGCTGTGTTTGCTTCACAAAGAGAGACTTAGGTGAATATTTCCTGCCCTCCTAGGGCAGCAAGCTCAGCTGCTAACAAGTGAATCTGAAAATCTCATCTGCTCTCCTTTTTATTTAGCTCTTTTTTGTAAGGAGAAATACATTTGCTCCTGCTTTGTGGCTGTTCTCCTATCCCACAGGTTTTTTCCACGTTTGATTTTTTCTGGTTGCCACCCAGTGCAGGGTATGTCCAAGGAGATCCCAGACTGCAAAAGCAGAGGATCTGAGAGCAGTGCCAGAAACTGTGGCTGTGCCATTTTGGATTCCAGAAACACCTGGAGGTTTGCTAAGAAATAATGGAGGAGCACTGGGAGAAGGGACAGAAAGAGTAAAGAAAGAAAATGAAAATTTAGGTTCTAGAAAAAACATAATGACCCGGAGTTTCTTTTTGATGAAACGTCCTTTAAATTTTGTTTCGTGATTTTTTTTTTTTAAACTTTATTTTATTTTTTAGATCCCTACCAAATCCTGGGGCCCACCAGCAGCCGTCTTGCCAATCCAGGTGAGTTCATTTTACATTTCAGACCCTCCTTATCAAAGAGGTGAATTTTTCCTTGGAGCTCTGCTCCAGCCTGCACTGGGGGAGCAGCTGCTGTCCCTGCGCCCTTGGGGGGACCTGTGAGAGCCACTGAACTTGGTAGCTGTGACCTCACAAGGGCTTTTGCCAAAATTCTTAAAGAAAAGTGAGGAAAGTGGTGCAACATCATCTCTGACAGGGCAAAATCACCATTCTGGATGTTCTGACCCAAACCCAGCATTCCCCTAAGAGGAGTTTTATAGGGGTCCTAAGTGCTGGTCTCTCAGATTTGCAGATTAATTTTTCACTGCCTGCTGTGGGTTACAAGAAAAAAGGCACAAAACATCTCTGAAAGTCACAGTGTAACTGTCCCTAGCACATCATCTGCAGTAAATAATCCCTGATTTTAGGGAGCAAGCCTGGAGCAAATCCTGCTTGAACTAACCCAGCTTGTTCAGATGGAATGCCTGTAAGGCTCTTAACTTACCCTTAACTACTTGTACAATTACACTGAGTAAAGCCAGGAGTCATCAGGGGAACAAATCATCCTGTGTAACTCAGATCACCCACTGGAAAGAGAGCTGGAGTATTCCAAAACAATCTCCATAGCAAAGAGTGAGCAGTGGAGGGGTGAAGTTCACTGTGCCAGCCAGTCAGTGAAAACCCTGCAGAGCAGTGTCCTCACAGAAAACTCTATTCATAAGAATGGCCCGAGGATTTTAAGGCCAAAGGCAACCGTTATGAAATGCAATGTGACCTCAGGCCCAGGCCCAGAACAAAGGGCTGCATAACTTGTTTGCTGGGAATAGTTTATCCACTCCTAGGGCCGCCTTTCCAAGGCCTGAAGGAGCAGTTCCCAGTCAAGATCGAGATAGTCCTTCTGTTTCCTGCCTTTGTCTGTGCCCCGGAGCAGGAAGGCCGGAGTCATTTCCTTTCCCCTTGGCTCGTGTCTGCAGGGAGCGGGCAGATCCAGCTGTGGCAGTTCCTGCTGGAGCTGCTGTCAGACAGCTCCCAAGCCAACTGCATCACCTGGGAGGGCACCAACGGTGAGTTCAAGATGACGGACCCTGACGAGGTGGCGCGGCGCTGGGGCGAGAGGAAAAGCAAACCCAACATGAATTACGACAAGCTGAGCCGGGCGCTGCGATACTACTACGACAAGAACATTATGACCAAAGTGCACGGCAAGAGGTATGCCTACAAATTTGACTTTCACGGCATCGCCCAGGCCCTGCAGCCCCACCCCACCGAGTCCTCCATGTACAAGTACCCGTCGGATCTGTCCTACATGCCGTCCTACCATGCCCACCAGCAGAAGGTGAACTTTGTGCCCCCACACCCCTCCTCCATGCCTGTCACATCATCCAGTTTCTTTGGAGCAGCCTCCCCCTATTGGACCTCCCCTGCAGGAAGCATTTACCCCAACCCCAACGTGCCCCGCCACCCCAACGCCCACGTCACACCACACTTGGGCAGCTATTACTAAATGCTTTGATCTGCCAGTGGCCTTGAGCAGTCTGGTTGGACTTTTTCTATAGTCCTGGGATTTTTATGGTTTTTGGGGGGACCCTTAATGGATAACTGTGGCCTTTCTGGGGAAGAATTAAAACTGGATATTTGTTATTCCTGGACCAAACCTTTTACTTTTGTAACTTTGTCTCTTGTGTCTTGAACTGAGAGATAGAAGCTCCTGTGGGCCAGTACTCTGCATTTTCTTTGGTGTTCAAGGCTTGTGTCCTCCGTTGAAAGTGACAATGAAGATGGTTCACCGTTCCCTGGAATGATTATTAGCTTTTGGATGAGAAGAATTTTTAAGGATTCAAAGGCTTTTGACAAGGCATAGATCCAGTAGTGGGTCGTAGAAAAAGATGACCACAATGGGTTTTTCTCACTGGCCATTTGACCATTCAGTGGAGGATGTTGGGCTGCAGGGGACCACAACTGGAATCTTAGCTCTAAGGCAGATGAGGATTTTCACCCAACTGGAAATTAAATATATATATATATTCATATATATATATATGTACATGTATATTTTAATAAGTAAAGGGCATTGAAGGAACTTTTCTAGACTTCAACTTCATTCAACTGTGTGTGAACTCAGAAAGCAGCAGGAACCAGAACAAAGCGTTACACAAAGTCAAGCACAGACACTCCTGGAGAGCAGAAGTGAAGTGAATAAACGACAGCAGGTCCCTGGCTCTGGCCTGGGGCTCTGGAAGCACCGATTCGCGAACGCTGTGCGTTTGTCAGACCATCAAACCAAGGGTCAACAAACCAGAAGGCAAATTACTGTATAAATTATGCAGAGTTATTTTTCCCCTATATCTCACAGTTTTAAAAGAAAGAGTAAATAAAACGAGTTGACCTCGGTCACAAATGCAGGTTTGTTTTTTTACTATCAGCTCGGTTGGTTTTGTTTATTTTTTTAATGTAATTTGTACATCTTTTCAATCTGTACATTTGGGCTGCAGCTTTGTACTTTTTGCTAAAAAAAAAAAAAAGACATGAGTAATGTATCTGTTGGAAATAGGCTTGGTCCTGCAATTGGATCCGTGACTGACCCCCAAAGTGGCCAGAAATGTTCCAGATTGCCTTGAGTTTGTCTAGAGGAGAGGATTTTCTGTATTAGTCTGTTGTGGCTGTCTGCAAATTACCTCCACTTACTCCCATGTCTGCAGCGAGGCTGATTGAAAACAGGCCCGACATCTCAAGGCAACCATTGCAATATTCTGTGATCGCTTTTCACCCAAATCCTGAATTTGGGAAGATCTTAACCACTTCATAGATAAAACGACGAAATACTCCTCTTTTTGATGGCTCCTGCTGGGGGGTTCTGTAGAAATCCAACCCCTTCCAGAACTCTCAGCCATCCCCAGCTTTGCACATGTGAATGTGACACTGCACAAGCAGCGGTTTGGTGCCATAAACAGAGGGTAAACCACAAGCATTTGGGGTTTGGAACAGATGTCTGGGGGGCGAGATTTCCATGTACAACCCATTAGCTGACTTGTATTAAGTGGCAGCCAATTAACAGGATCACAACTATCTAGTCTAGACCAACCCCTGGGACTCTGTGGGGGTGGGATTTGGTCCATGTGCATCCAATTGCAGGAGGGGAGTCTGAAACCAGAGCGTTGGAGTCTGCTCAGAACGTTAAACACAAGCACTGATGCCATTATTTAACAATGTGGAAAGAGAAGATCAAGCTAATACAGTTAGGTCTTAGTGCTTTTGGGGTGTTTTTAAGTAACATGTCTGCAATAATCGCAAAATTTAAGTATGAAGGAACTACCCATTGAAATGGGGCTTTTGCTACTATATATATGCAATGTACTTTTTGGATATTAAAATATATATATAATTTTGCAAGCTATCTTGGTGGTTTGCTGTTTTTCTAAGTGTATTAATGTTACAATGAAACAGTTGTATGAAGAAGATGATGTAAAAAAAAAGTGACAAAATAAATGGTGGCTTTCTTCTCTAAGGCATCACATTGTCCCACTCTCTCCCTCCCCTCTCACATTTGCATGCACTTGAAATGAAATTTAGCTGAAAAGGGAAAGGAAGCAGCTCAACAGTAGTGGCAACTCATTCTGATCCCTGTAGTATTGACCACTCATTCTAGAAAATTGTTGCCAGAGTTGATCAGACTGGAGTTGGTTGTTGAAAGGATTAAAACCCAGGCTCTTGTCCATGGAGAGACAGAGAAAGTGGAAGGGCAGCCAGAGCTCAGAAGCTGAAGTGTCGAGGTGGCTCTTGGGGTGCCCCAGGAATGTCAGTGTGTGCCCAGCCTGCTCCTGTTTCCCACCTATCCCCAAACCCCAGGGAGAGCCAGTGCTCCACAGCATTCCTGAGGAGCAGGCTGCAAAAACAAGCTCTGCCAAGGAATCTTCTGATTGTGGGTAAAGGTCAGGCTGCGGCACTTCCTGCAGTTTTGCACAGTGGTCCTTAGAGATATCTGGAGCTCCTGCAGACCTGATAAAGCCTTGGGAAGCCAGGGCTGCACAAGCACAACACTTCCTTCCTGCACACAACCTTTTGTTGCTGAGCGCCAGGACAAAGCTTGATTGGCCAGGGAAAAGGGCCACTTCCAGCACCCCAGGGCTGCTCCCTCTATGGATTCCACCAGAGTTGCTCAATTTAGTCACAAGAGAGAGTGGTTTGTTTCTTATCTCCGTTGTTTTCCACTGCAGCACCAGTGAGATTAATTCTGGCTCTGCAGCATCAGTGGAAATATCAAGTATTTTATTTGAATACTGTGTCCTGCCCGCCTGCCAGTAATAGGAAAATCAGAAGATGAGATTGCACAAAAGCATCTAAAGGCAGAATCTTAAGATTATCAGAGTGCAAAGATGTCCCTGATAGCAAAACTTGGCCAGAAAGAACCTTGGGGAAAAAGAAGACATTTGAAAATAACCAACAATTTATGAAGCATCTGATTCTGTCTGCCCAGTGTGTTAAAGGAGCTCTCCTGAGATGGGAGGTGATCAGCAGCATCCCAGCTCAGGTCTTCTCTGCCTCCTTTCATCCTTCCCTTCAGGGTAGTACCTGGCATTAATCCTTTCTAGGATTCACAAATATTTAGCTTTAGATATTAATTTTTTCTAGTACTTGCTAATATTTAGCTTTAGACAGATTTTGCCTTCCACTCCAGGCATTCCCATGGAATCCAGAGATATTAGAGCAAGGAGATCTCCACCCAGAGTGCCTGACAGCCTCACACTGCTGGGGCACTTCCCAGGCACATTTTAGAGCATTTTCATAAGATCTTAATAATTAACATTCCTCATGTAGAAAAAGAGTAATAAGACAGAGATTGGAGGGGGTAATTTGTACCCCTCAAAATCAGCCTGACTTTGCCAGGGGTGGGAACAGAGGGATCTTCCCTCCCATCCCAAGTTTCTGGGGCACACTGGGACAAAGCAAACAAAGAATTTGACAGCCCTAATGCTACTTTCTGCTTTTCCCAGGAGGACAAGGCAGATGGAATCCAAGTATTTCAGGCTTAAATCAGAAAGTTTACCAGACAGATGGTTGGGACCACATGGCTGTGAGCTGGGAGTCAACAGGCGCAGCAGAAAACCTCCTCTACATCAACATGCAGGACTCAGAGCTCCCCAGGAAACCCAGCTCCTGTTACAATCAGGGTGAATTTGGCTGCTGATTTCCAGGGATCTGGTATTTCCCCAGGATTTCTGTTCCACCAGCCTCAAACCCTGAGTGGGATCTAGCTCAAACATGCCAAACTAGAGCTAACTCTACATTCCTCTGTCTATAAATAGAGAGTGCAGCCTGTACATTGAGTAGAATCAGCAATGGCTTTCCAGGCTCAGAGCTCTGGCTCTCTTGGCTGGATCTCTGTGCTGCTTTTCTCTAGTTGAGCTGGTCCTGCCTCTGTGTGTATGAATTCCAGATCCAAGCACCTGAGATCACTCCTGTCCAGAATCCCTGAGATCATGCCAGAACCCACCCACCCCCTGTGCACACTGGTGCCTTCCTGCTTTATGTACCTAAAAATTGCATTTTGACCCTGAGGAACTTCCAAACAGCTGCAGATTTCTAACAGAGTACTGTGCAAATGAGAGGGATTTCCCTCTGCCAGGACTGGGGAGAGGGATTTCCCTGTGTCAAGACCTTCCCTTAGTAAAGACAAAGACAGATTTCTCATTCTCATGCCCAACAAGTGCACTCACCCTCAATTGAGGCATTAATTATGGGGGAAATCTTCCAACTTCTGTTGATGTAAATATTTAATGTGAGGCTGGACTTGCCCAGCAATGCTTCATCCACATCCATGGCAGTAAATGCCTGGGCTTGAAGCTCTATGCTCAAAGGAGGGATGAACCCAGCTGCTCTTTCCCACCTCTGTGTCACAGGGAAAGAGCCATCAGTGTGTAAATGCTGGATGAAAGCAGCCAGCTTTACTTCATTATCCTATTACAATAATAGAGTTTTTACAGGCTGTTTTGCTGTGCTGATCCAGTATTTTTAATAACTTCTGTGAAATTAGTTGGTGAGATTTCAGCCTGCTGCCTACCAAAGTCTGTTCTCCCACATCAAACCAAGCGTGGCTGCATTTGGTGTTAATTACAGCTGCAGTCCAGGGGCACGTCAGGGGCTGGCGTTTATAAATTCACTTCAAAGACCTTATTTGTATATTTTTGCACAATACCCAGCATAACATACACATGAAAATCTTCATCTGTGAAATCAGAACTCACTGCAAATAAAGTCCAGACCTTTCTGTTGTATCAGAAAAGAATTGAGACCCCTCTGATTAAGGTCGTGTGAAGAATGACAACACGTAATTTAGCTTGTGTGTTCTGATTTTTTCCACTACAGAGGTAGAAATCCCTGCACATGAAGCTCAGATTCTTCTAATATATCAGAATGGAATTAGAGATCCCTGGCAAAAATCAGCTCTTCAGGCTCCAAGAGCAGCAAACAGAGCCTGATACCAAACCCACTGAATGTGAAGACCAAAGGCAGAGCAGTTTTGAGGCCATGGCAGCAATAAGACCATCAGCCCTGCACCCCACAGTGGGGGAGCTGCCCCAAGGAACCCCAAGGATCTGCCCTGTGCAGGCAGGGATGTGCACAGCTGGGTTGGCAGCTGAGCAGCTCCCCCGAGCTGGATCAATAACTGCAGCGGGAAGAGCTTTGGGCAGGGGAGGTTTCCCACGTGAAGGGACCTTGCTGCTCCTAAGCAGGGGCAGGCACAGCAGGATTCAGTCCTAGAGCTCTTATTTGAAGCTGCAGTGGTGAAGGAGGATGAGGAGCCTGGGGCTCTGGCAGTTTGGTGCAATTTCACCACCAGAGCTGGCTCCTTCCTTTCCAGGAACTGCTGCAAACTTGTTGCTTGCTTTGGCTTCTCCCGAAGTTTCTGTCTCCCGGAGCTGCAAAGTCCAGTGCTGGATGCACGTCCCTCCCTCCTGCTGCGAGCGCCGTGCTCAGGCCGGCGGAGCCTCCTCCCTGCAGCCCGGGCCGGGCCGGGCAGGGACATCCCGGCCCGTGGGAGCACAGGGGAGTCATTCCCAGGGTGAGAGGCTGGAGGGGGCTGTGCTGGGAGTGTTGGCAGAGGGCACCTGTAGAGACCTGGACACCTTCCCTGGGCTTTCTGTCTCCCTCAGGACCCATGTATAATACCCACATATCTATCTATCTATCTATCTATCTATCTATCTATCTATCTATCTATCTATCTATCATCTATCTATCTGTCTGTCTGTCTGTCTATCTATCTATCCATCTATTACATAAATTACATCCATATATTACATATATGCATGTATTACCTATACACTTGCCACACCCCTGGAAGTGTTAAAGGCCAGGCTAGACAGGGCTTGGAGAAACATGGGATAGTGCCCATGGCAGGGGGTGGAATGGGATGAGCTTTAAGGTCCCTTCCAACATAAAGCACTCTGTGATTCCATATAGATTTATGCATATTTCATAGAACAGCATATATACACATACATATTTGATATAATTGTGTGTGTGTGTATATACACATATTTGATATAACAGTGCACTGTAGTGTTACAGTAGAACAAATTAAGAAGGGGGTTCAGCTTGGGGCAGATGTTTCTGTGGAGGATTTAAAACTTGCCTTAATGCTCCATTTCTGGAGGCTCAAGGCTGACAGGGGGTTGAGCAGCTCCCCAAAATCCTCAGCCAGCACATTCCAACGTCTGAAGACCCAGGGGTACCGGCATCCCAATCTTGCTGTGGGAATTTGGGGAGCAGTATCCTGATCCATGAGGGACAGAGGGGAGCAGGGGGGCCTGGCATGGGAGTATAAGGAGTTGAGCTTTAAGGTCCCTTCCAGCTCAAACCATCCTGGGATTCTGGGCTGGTTCCATGGCAGTGTTTGTGGAGCTCCAGGCACAGCAGCACGAAGGGATGTGATTTGGGCTTTCAGAACCATCCCAAGGGATGTGATGGCTCTGCAGGCTCTGCCACAGTGACTCCTTGGCGGGGTTGGCTCCCTGCTGCACCAGGAGCTCTTCCAGAGCACGGGGGAGCTTCATGTGAACAGGAACCTTGGGCACTGCTGCAAAACTGACACAGCCAGGACTCAGGGCCGTCCCGAGGTGGTCTGTGGTAGAATCATGGAATCAGTGAGTTTGGAAAAGCCCTCTGAGGTCATGGAATCCAAGCATTAACCCAGCACCACTGTGCTGTCAGGTTTTAACTGCTAGGGAAACTGAGGCACAAAGCAGGGAGCAGTGTCTGCTCTGACGTTCCAGAGCAGAGTTCCTTATGGAATATGGGTCTCTCCAGACCCAACCTCGCCGTTCCTGATCCCCCCGCTCCACTTTGGGTGCAGCAGCAGCCGATGTTTACAGCCTCCAGCCCTCCACTCACATCTCCGAATTCACCACCGAGAATTCCCAACACTTCTGTGAAGGGACTAAATATATTCTGCTAGCAGGGCCCGTGCCAAAACCGAGCCACTAAATGCATTGAACTTGTGTAATAAAACGCGGAACAGTCCCAATAAAATCTTGCTTTGCTTTTCAAGGTTGCCGCGGTCGCCTTGCGGAGTTTGGGGCTGCGGAGCGGCCGATCCGCAGGTGAGCGGTGCCATCCTGTGGCAGAGGCACAGAAAACATCGCGGGGATCGCTGCATCCCTCGCCTCCCCGACGGTCCCCTGCATGCCTGAGACCCCCAGCACCCCTGTGCTCCCCAGCATCCCGACCTGTCTCCGTGCTGGGCTGTCACAACAGATTAACCTGGTGATTTTGCACAGCTGGTTGGGATGTGGTTGCCCAGGGGACCGAAGGTTTAATGCTTTCTGTCCTTAAATTTGGCCAGCAGCATAAAAAAAGGATCTTCCAAGTGAGTCTGTCTCATCTCCAGCCTCCCCTCGCTCATCCATCTCCCCTGAGCAGGCAGAATTTATGTGCAGCAGTGAGTTTGTTCAAGCGCAAGTGTCCCCAGGCAGATGCTTCCACCACAGGAATGTCAGCTTGGCCTCAGGAATTATCTTTTGTGTATTCGAGCAGCCACGGAGAGAGCTTCAGAATTCCTCATTCTTGTTCCAGTGATGCTGTCTCAGGGTTAAATGTGATTTAGGGCCAGTGATGATGGTGACAGAGGTTCCCTGAGCTGCAGCAGGAGAATTCACCAAAGGGTTTAGGAACTTGCACAGTTTCTCTCTCTACTTCCCTTTCTCTGCCCACATTCCTGGCCTGGTGCTGTGTTTTCTCCCTGCTCCTGTGGGGAGCAGGAGCTGGGCCAGCACTATTACTGTGGATCAAGGCAGGGTGATTTTAGGGGGAAAAAATGAGGTGGAAATCCTGGCTGTTCCCAGGGGAATTCCCAAGGGTATGACCACCTCAGTTTGCCTGGGGAGAGGGAAGGGACACCTTGTATTTTTGCTCACTGCTGACTCGTTTGTGGGTGAGCAGCAGAGTTTCCAGGAATTGTGTACAGGCAGGAGCTATCCAGGCATTCACTGGCAGCCTGTGAGCAGTGGTCTGCCACAATCCAGCAAGTCAGTGGGAGCATCTGAACAGTGTGCCAGGGGGGTTTGTTATTATTATTGTTGTTATTATTATTTAGGGGTGTCTTTTCACCAGTTCCTCCAAGAGCATGTGTGCAGACAGACAGCAAACCAGCACATGTCAGTTTACCAAAAGCAGTTATTTTAATTCATGGCCCTTTCTCCAGCAGTCAGCAGGATGCCTTATTCATTTGCCAGCAGGAGGGTAAATCTATTTCGAAATGATTGAAATATTATGCACAGCTTGAATGAATGTTTAAAATAAATACAGTAGAAGAAACATGTTGTTTGTGAAACGAGAAGATAAATTAAGTTTATTGCAGACACATTATTCCCAAGCCTGGCTGCTTGGCTTTCCCAGCAAAATCCTTTAGGCCTTATTCCAGCAGGAATGGTCTGATTTGCTCTCCTGAAGGGGCAGGACTTTCTCCTTAGACCTTTGCAGGGTATGGAGCAGGCTGTCGGCTCCATGGTGTGTCCCAGTTTGTGGGAAGGCCTAAAGGCAGGACGGGCACCCCGAGAGAGCAGGGAGGGACCTGCAAGGCCTGAGCAGAGCTGGAGAGGCGAAGCCCTGTCAGGGTGAAGAACCCGGCCTTTGTCTTCCAGTATCAGCTCTGTGGTTCCCTCCAGCCACTTCTGCTCAGCAAGATTATATTTATTTTCATCCTCTTAACTGAAGTTTCTTTTAATGGCAGCAGGGGTGACAGCCCCAAAATAGCTTTCCTCTGGCGTGTGTCCCGAGTGGCCTGTCCCCGATAACCTCCTTCCCGGCCGGGCCTTTATCTGCCGGGTGACAAACAGCTCTCCCTGGACAGCCAGAGGAAATTCCACTCGTTGTTGTGCTGCTGCTGGGCTCTGCCTCAGCTCTATCTGCTGCTGCTGTGGGGCTGGCAGAGCTTTCTGGGGGAACAACCAGCAGGAGGCTCACGCTGGGATTCCCAGTCAGCTCTCAGTATGGTCCTGCTCTAAGAGAGCCTGATAGCTCAGCCATGGCCCTGTCAGCTGTGCATCCATCCCCTCGAATTCCTCTGGTCCTGGATCCCTTCCAGTAACACCAAGATACTCAAAAGAACACAGTAATCCTTCCCCAGGTGCAGCTTCCTTGTATTGCAGGTTTCGAGGCAGGTGTGACTGTCAGGAGAGGGAACATCAGGCAACCACCCCTGCAGGGGGATCAGCTATCTCCTCTTTGAGCTGTGGTAGCACTTCGTACTTCTAGAAATGGAACAACACATCCTCATGCCCACACTGCAGAGACAGGGCAAAAGGTTCCATTGCTGGGTCAGGGAGAATGTTGAGATTTAGGATTTTGAGGAGGCTTTCCAAGGGCAGTACCTGCACGTGCATTGTTTAGGGACCCTCTAAGCTTTGGAGGGTGTGCACCACCTCTTGGACAGGCACTGCAGAGCGTGTGATTTATTTTTTCCCACTAGCACTAACATCCCAAACCAGTACTGAAAGTAGGAATCTTCCCTGACTCCTCATTGCACCTCTGGGTTTGACCTTTCAAATGGAGTTCCCTTGGACTTGCTATTTTTGTCCAGTGGAGACAATTTTTCTGCTGCTATTAAAGGCATCTTGATGATCTCTTCTCCCAGGGGTAAGAGGTGTAGCTTGTAAGTCTTGAGCACTGACAGTGCCGCTTTCTGGGGACATTACACCCAGGGAACTGTACGGGAAGCCTTGGAAGGAAATGCAGCAGCATCTCTGGAAGGATGGAGCAGCCTTTTGGTTCAGATCACTCTGGGACTCTGGACACATCATTTCACTTCCCTGCCCCCACTGAGATTTCTGTGCATGGCCGCTGATTTCTTGATGTTTGTTTTGGGGGATCAAAACTGTCATGAGGGCACGGGGTATTAAGGTGCTGTGATGATTGGGACTGTATTTTTGACACTGTTGGTTTGCAAGGTTGCAATCCAGCACAATTAAAACATCAGGCAGTATCTCTGAGTTACCTCAAAGGTCTCACTCCTGCTTCTCTATTCACAGTTCTGGCCCTGGTGCAGCCACTTTTGGTAGCTCTGATGTGTGATGAGAGCAGAACTTTGTGTGCTGACCTTTCCATCCAGAGGTGGAGGAGGGTGTGACAGTGGTGCACTAAGGAAACATTGACACAGCTGAGAATTGGCTTTTAAAGTGCTTTAGTGACATAATTGTTCATAACATTGCTCTCTGTACAATGTCAGTGTTTATGTCCCGTGTTACAGATGGCAAATTGAAGATACAGAGTAAAGTGATTTGTTCTGACCCAAGAGAGGAGTTCACACTACACTGGGACTGGGACCTGAACACTCCTTGTTCCCAGAGTTTGATTTCCATACTCACACTGTGCTCATTTGCAGCATAACTTTATCTTGTCATCATCTGACCTGCTGAATTCCCCCCTTCTTTTAAAACCACTTAGTCCAGCAGCTTTTAGCACTATTTCCATTTTACCACAGCATTGAAAATTGATGAGCTGAGTTACATCACTGGGAAGAGTTCCCAAAAACTCTTTGGTCTGCCACTAGAAGTCTCAGTAACAGAATGAACTGGGGGAAGAAAACCTGACTGTGAGGAACTAGAATTTCACTAAAAAACTATTGAGACTTGTTGCATTTATGTCAAAAATCATCCCCAGAAAATGTTCAGCACTGCTCAGCTCCCACCGAGCAGGACTTGTTTCCTGTAGGGGATTCACGTTTGGCTGTGGAGAGGTGAAGAGTTTGGAACCAAATCTGAAGCCAAATGTTGGTAGAAGGCTCTCAGGCTGTGTTTTTGTTTGAACAAGACCTTTGTGCTTCAGAGGAGGATATAATATCTCTTTGCATTGGGGATTTTTTGGAAGGATACATTCAGAGCACAGAATTCTCTCTCTTCTCCCAGTGGAGTGCTTTCTGCCAAGTGTGAAGGAATCAATATGTTCTCCATCTCCCCACCTTTCTGGAGAGTTGTCTTCAAATGTTTCCCTATTCCACATCCATGCAGCTCCTGGGGCAGTGAAGACCAGCTGAAGCTTGGGACAGTTGGGAATAAGCTGCAAAATTTCCTTTGTCCCAAAGTGGGTCTCTGCTTCTCCTTGGTTTTTCATTTCTATTTGACTCTTTTCCCCTGAAAGGAGTCAAAGGTTTTCAGATGGGAGAAGTCACATTTTGGAGTTGGAGATGCAGCAGCTTGACCCAAACTCTGTCTTCTCTATTTCCTAAGCTTGTCCCATCCCTTACTGCTCTGTCCTGCATCTGTACCAGCCCCAAAGAAAGAGGGAAGGAATTGTTTCAGAACGTTCAGAGGTGCTCAAGTTCCAGAGCCAAAGAGTCTGTTTGCATAGAGGACTTCGGCAATCAGAATTTTTTTTGATGTTTTGGCTCCTAAGTCTCTTAGGTTTCTTTAGCTTTGCCTTCTGTCTCGCGTTTTCATGTTCTCCTTCCAGCAGCTGTGTATCTTTAATGTCCTAAAATTTCTTTCCACCTTTTCAGGCTTTTTAACACCTTTGCGTGCCCCTGAAAACTTCGGTGAGTTGGACATTCCAACATAGCAGCTTCATTAAATGTCCCATAGATATAAAAATATAAATTCTATGAAATATATATAGTGTAGTTAAATAGTGATCATCGGTATGCTGCTCCTCTTTGATTGGAAGCTTTTGAGAAAACAAATGCTGGGTTAGACCAAACCCAAACATGTGTTTCTATTTTGTTTTACTGAGTTATTTATTAATCCTCTCAAGACTTATTTATCTCTGAAAACTCAGTCCCATGGAGACCTGGCATTACATTTTTGTGTCGCTGGTTTCATTGACTTCAGACAAGACAAAGCCAGGATTGTCATAACCTTTCTTCTCTTTGGCTTTGGCTTCCTTCTCATTGTAGAGGCAGAAGGCACAGTGGGGAGTCTCCACAGCCACTGTCTTGCTGAAGTTCTGGAAGTCCACTCTGTATTTCCCTTCTTTGGTCTTGGACACGATGGGAGCGAAGCGGTACCCCCAGAGCACCTCCTCGGGGATGTAGGATGTCCTCACCTGGCAGGTGGCACTGGTGGCCTCCACAGTGCCATCCAAAAACACCACCAGCTCAAAGTCCTGCTGCAGGAGGGTTTCTGCTGCCATGTGGAAGAAGGGGCTGTTCTTGTCTATGATGTGGTAAATGGTGAGGGGCGAGATGAAGAAGAGATTCTCGTTGCCAGCATCCACTATGAATTCGATGTTGACCTGGTCCAGGATGATGGTCTCCCCCTCGGGGGTGATGGTGGTCTTCAGCAGCTTCCCATAGATGTGGCTCCCAATCAGGAGGCTCTTGCGGAGGTTGGCCACGCGGATCAGGAGGCAGAGCTTCCCCCCACGCTTGCTGATAACAGCGTTCTTGCTGAACGTGATCGTCTTGGCTCGGTTCTTGGACCTGGAGATCTTGGCCAGGATGGCCCCACACATGAAGGAGTTGATGATGACACCCAGGATGGACTGGAAGATGAGCAAGAAGATGGCAGTGGCGCACTGCTCTGTGACACACCTGAAGCCGTACCCGATGGTCACCTGTGTCTCCAGGGAGAACAGGAAGGCTGAGGTGAGGCCGTTGATGTTCTCCACGCAGGGGGTGTGGTTGATGGAGGGGTTGAACTCGGGCAGGTCTTTGTGGATGTAGGCCACAACATACCAGAGCAGCCCGAACAGGAACCAGCTGCCCAGGAAGGCGGAGATGAAGATGGTCATCTTGTACCTCCACCTGAGGTCCAGGATGGTTGTCCATATGTCAACCAGGAAGACAAACCTGGACTGTTCCACGTTGCCAAACTCAATGTTGCACCTGCCATCCTTGGAGACGAGCCTGGCCCGGCGCCGGCTGCGCTCCCGGAGGTGGCTGGTGAAGCGTTCTCGGAGGTAGCTGAACATCCCCGCTGCTGATAGGGCTCTGCAGGGCAAGAAACAACAACCACTGGGGTTTAATCTCTACCTGCAGGCCAGGGGGAAACTCTGACACAGGCTCAAGACACTTGTTCAGTACAAAGTTATATAATTTGCATCTTTTCCCACAGTTGGTGAGGAAGAGTTCCAGTAAGCTGGGAAGGAAACTCAGAGTTCCTTGCCTAAGGAGCATTCCAGCAAAAAACAATCATTTAGGCTTGCTCAATAAACTCTGAGTCAGTCAAGTGTTAATATTGTCCTGTGCTCAGTTGTGTAAGTGAAGCCTGGAGCAGCAATAACTCCATCGTGGGCATGTGTGGGGAAAACTTCTGGGTTTGGAGGCCTTTCTGCCTTTTAGCAGATGAATCCTGGTCTGTTGATGCAGTTTTGTGTGTATCTCGACATTAGGAGACCCTGAATGAAATGTGGATAGCAAATTTAGGGACAAAGGGGAGCAGATGCAGAAGGCATAATTAGCCAGATACACAGTTAGTTTTAGTGTGGTTAGAGACAGGGTTTGGAGGTGTGAAATTCAGACCCTGGAGTCACACAAGCATCTCAAATAGGACTATTAAGTGAGAACAAAACAAAAATTAAACTCCAGCAGGAGAATTTGGGTGTTCACTCACCACAAAGGTGATGCTAAGACTCAGAATGGATTTCTGAACCTGACCCTTTAAAGGAAAGTGTAGCTCTGTGTCCCTCTTATTTTGTCCTTTATGACTGACTATGTTAACAAGAGGCACAGGGAATAAGAGTCATTGATGGAGAAAATGTTACAGGTGTGTTCAGACTGGAATTTGGATCAACCTACATCTGAAGAATTCCCAGTCTTGGTGTTAGATACAGTTTGGGGAGAGGCTGATGCACTGCAGAATCAGACATTGCCTGGGATGTTCATGGAACATCCTAGGGCCTGATTTTGACCCAAAACTTAGGAGTTCTTAGAAATAATTGATTTCTGAGTTTATCACCCTTGAAGCATAAAATGTGTTTGGTTGCCAGAGTGCACAGTGAGCCCACCCTGGACCCACGTGTCCCTTTTTGTTTAGCTTTAGTTGAACAAAATCCTTCTCGAGTGGCTGAATGAGCTGTGTGCTGTGATCATGTGTCCTGGGGCAAAATGTGCAGCTTCCAAACAAAGTAACAACTTGAGGGGAAAATATTCCCGATGCTGACTCACACAGGGGTGTTGTGAGCCTGCTGGGTCTCTGAGGAGGAGAATGCCCAGCCACACAGTTTTGGGGTTCCTGCAGCTGCCATGGGGATGCTTCCTTTGGGAAAACCTGTGAAAACCTATGAGTGCACCTGGAATCAGATGTTGAGGGCTTCGTGTTTCTATTGCTACTTTACCTTCCCCATAGGAAGGAACAGCAAAACAAGCCTTAGGAATGACTATTTGAGAGCAAGTTAATTCCTTATCTCAAACCCTGCCTCCTATCACCAGCCCACCCAGGCTTCCTTTTGGTCAGCAGCAAAATGTTTGGGCTCAAATTCGCGGCAAGTGGGCTGCCCAAAATTTGCTTGATTTCATGTGCTTAAGTATTTGTGGCAAGAGCTGTTTACCTCTCCTAAGCTCTTATTTCATATATCCAAAACGAGGATAATCCCAAGAGAGCCATTAGACACTAGTGGGAGTTTATTGTGAAATTTGTCTCATTTAACACTGAAATTTGTCCATTTAAACACTGCAGAAGTATGTGTGTCAGTTGTACAGCTGAGACAGGAGAGGATCAGGTGCCCCCTCTCAGAGTCCCCTTGCAACCACAACAGCTTTATGAAGTCAAGAATTGTTGTTTGGCAATGTCCCTCTACCCTGTAATATTAACTTAGAGAAGCTGCCTGATGTCTCAGCTGGCTAAAGCAGAAATCCTCCCATCAGACCCAGTTACAGGCACCAGAAAACACCTTCACATGTGTCAATCAGTAGCAAAGAGAAAATACGGAATTATCAAGGACGGAGTCTAAGTACAAATTAATTGCATTTTGTAAAGCCACAAGTAATTCCATTATTTAATGTCCTTGTTAGTATCCGCAGCCCTAAGAATAAACTTATTTCTATGTCTCTTACAGCTGCCTTCTTTCTGCACTTGGACTGAATCACCTTCCTCCCCTGCTTAATAAAAGAAAAAAAATGAAGGTCACTTTGTACTGTACCTTTTCACTCTTTTGCTGTTGAATTTATTGGTTGCAAATGGAGCTGACAGAGGTTAAACTTTAAGCCTGTATTGGAGGAAAGGGGAATGAGGTCACATTTTCCTGAACAATTCTCAAGTTTTATTTTCCTGACGCACTTTTAATATGTCCGTGCTAATGCATAGTTTGAGCAGAAATTAAATATTCCTGTATAACACATTATTCCAAGAGTTTTTCCAGGATTTAGACTTACTGTCCAAAAGTACCCAACTTCAGCTGGCCCATGTGTTCATTTTGTCTTTCTCTGCATGAATCTCAACATTGGCTTTACTAGAATGGCAGGATGAAATTTTGGGATGCCTCATCTTGTACACTATGAGTTGCACATGCACTCCTTAGGCATAGAGGGGCTTCTAACCTCAGGGAATAGGTGTGAAGGGGAGAAATCTGCAGGAATTCTGGTTTCTAATCTGCCCATGTCCTTACAGCAGGAGTCATGATAAATTACTATCACAGTTCTGATCCAGCCTCCACTGGAAACCTCCTGGAATTTGAGTGAGGATCTGGACATGCAGTAGAATGGATAACAACCACAGAAGAGCTGAGAACAAGATGCTCAGCTTGTATCCTTGAAAACAGGTCCTCAGCTCCACCATTCTTCTCCTGCCTCTTTAAATCAGCCATGGCCTCTTCTGAGGCTCCTTTACAAGCCCTGCTTAAGCTACCCCCAAGCAGATCAAAGAGGCAGAAGAATTACACCTCTCCTCAGGCAGGATGACAAAGGAATTCTCCTTTCAACAAATCCCTTGCACCCACACACAGCTGAAATGTGTTGATTTGCTTCAGCAGGAGAAACATTCCCTCCTGGATAAGCATGCTGTGAGTATAGCACCAACTGTCTGGAGAAGATTATATAAAGCAAGTTATATAATACAGCAATTAAAGGCCTTTTAATTCAAATCAGCAAAGGTGGCCGACTACATCCTAGCTAATGTTTACCAGGATGTGTTTCCTGTTGGGCCCAAATAAACAGGGCACTGCTGTCTGTCTGGAGTGTGAAATTCTGTGTTGTGGGACTTGGGGAAGGTGCTGCTGTCCTCAGGCACGAAGTGTTTATAGAGGGTGCACTGCTCCGGTTCCTGCACAGGGGGACATTCACCAACAAAAACTCCATGAATAAACATGACCTGTCAAGGTTAGCTGTGAAAACAAGGTGGTCCGACTTCCCTGCCCCAGTCTTGTATTTCCCAGTGATCACAAGAGGAAGCAGAAACTTTCATGTTTCCATTCTCAGCTTTGCAAGCACTGCCTCCATCCCAAATATCTGAGAGCTGTTACCTGTATTTCTGCCTGTTCTCCGCAGCCCTGCAGGTGGATAACACCAACCCTTGCAGCTCCTGAGCAGATGGAGTTCCTCTGCTCCCTCAGGAATGTTACTGAGTGCTTCTCTTTGCTCTTACTTCCTTTCAACTTGTCTGTTTTGAAAAATTTTGGATGCGGAGGATAACGACATTCAATTGTTCCTTGGGTAAATTTCAGTTCAGGGAACTGGCTTTAATCCCAGCCACGTGCAGCTCTTGAGGAGATCAGAGGGGAAGGAAGGAAAAGGTGTTGAATGTTTGATGGGGGCCTGACAGGAACAAGGTTCCATTTCCTACTCTTTCCCTGGAGTTCTGGTGTCTGGCTCCACACTCATTCTCTCCCTGGCAGCAGTGGTGTGGGAGCCAAGCTGGAAAAGGGATCATTAGGGGGAGACAGAGCAGCTCCCTGAGCCTGCAGCCTGCCGTAGAAATACATCTTTGTCAGGGATTCAAAGGAAGTTCTAAGCAGCTTAGGTAAAAGAAAGGGGATACAGAGTTAAAGGATTATTTTTTTTCAGATCTGTTCAGTTCTTTGCAAAATTCAGATCTTCTTTCAGTCCCTTCTGTGTTCTTCTTTTTGTTGAACTTTCTCTGAACAAAGTATGTGAAATATCCAATTCCTAATACCTTATCAAATCCATTTTTATTAGAATAGCAAACTCTAACACTTATTCTCATGATGTATTATCTGCTGGCTGCTTCACTACCGAGCCCTTTGGGGAGGAGGGCTCATTTGCCCTTTGCCAGCTGCCCTGGGCAGAGCAGGAATGAGCCTGTTGGGATGGGATGGGATGAAGCAGGAATGGGCCTGTTGGGAGAAGATAGCAGTTGCACCATTCTGTCTTGTTGCTTATATCAAAATCAGAATCAAGGACTGTCACAGAGAGCTGAAACAATTGGGAGTGAAGAAAATCTAAGGTCCCTAAAGCAGCCAGTGTGCCTTGGGGCCTGTCTGTACAGAACCTGATTTGAACCATCCTCCCCGCATCCTCCTGAAGAACACATCTGCCAAGGGACCAGACCTGCTGGCACTGGCAAGGCTCCTTCTTGGCCCTGGCAATGCCACCATGGAATATTTATCCCTGGCAGCAGCTTGGAGCGTTGAGCACTGTGGCTGTGCCTTCAGAGTGCTGCCTGAAATGCCAGTTCCATGTGGGAAATGTGATCCTTCCATCCGGCTCAGTGCTAAGCTGGAGTCTTGTCACAGCTCCAGCCCAAGTGACTGCATTTGCCTAAAGCCCAAGTGGAATTTCAAGTGGATATCCCAAAGGATCTTATCCCCTGCCTTGCCCTCTCTGCTGCTCAACAGAATTACTGTGAGGTGCCCGAGCTGCCCTTTTCCATGCAGGAGAGGCAGAGGGATACCTGCTTGCCTGCCTGGGGGCTGGGCATCAGTCCATAATATCCACTGGGAAAATGGAATATCCTTGGAACAGGTGTCTCCCACCCCAGGTTTCTGTGGGAGCACATAGCTCCGTGTGAGCACCCAGTGAAGAAATCCCTGAAGTGCCAAACTGTCCCTTTGGATGGGAGAAGGGGGAGGTTTCATCCTCCTGTCTCAGACCTGCACGAAGCAGGACTGGCCCAGCCCAGCAGGGACATAACCAGGACATGCACTGTCCCCTCTCTTCCCCTCCTCATGTCCTGGCTTGTAGGAACAGAACCATGCCAGCTCTGACATCTGGGGATGTAGGGACTCTACAGGAGCAATTGGTTGCTCAAGGGGCTCAGTCACCTCAGAAGTGCTGCCCTGCCCTGCCCTGCCCTGCCTCTCAGTCTTACATGACACCTTCTCACTGTGCTTCATATCTGTTTTGTGGGGTTTGGTGCCTGTTGTGCTGCTGCTGAGAAGCCCCAGTGTGACTTGGGTTCCCCTTGGCCACCTTTCAATCATATTTCTGTGATAACAAACAGTCACTCATTCCACCCAGGAATATTGTGCAAACACATGGTTTGAAAGGAGGGGCTGCAGTGCCCCCCACAAAGCTAAGGGGAAGAAATAATTCCCTCATGGGAACGTAGGCCAGTGAATAAATGAAAGAACAGGCACTGCAGCACTGGGACTCAAGCAAATCTTTTTTTCTGAAAGCTTAGGCGTATTTGAGGTCTTCAAAGGTTAAAATATTTACCTCAGACGTATAAATAAAGGATTTACAGCACTTAAGACATTACTGTCATTGTTAGCAATTAATAATACTGTAATTAGTTCTGCACATAAATTAATCCAGGGCTGCATTTGCTGGGGGAGTTAAAGGCTTCAGCTGACTGAGGGCAACGGACACATCCCATACACAAACACTGGGAAGGCTTTGGTAGGGGAACAGAAGCAGCATTTCCTCCTGTCCTGGCCCACGATCCCTCTGGGAATGTGGCACTTGGAAACACCTCTGGCTGCACAAAATCATCTGCCAGCATTCAGCAACAATCCCTTCACAGGCACCAGAGAAAACATCATTATTGGATTCTTTTGCAGCCAGGTTAATTCCACAGCTGGCCTGAACCTTCCACTGCACCTTCTGCTGGGACAGAGAATTCCCAGGCACCAGCACAGGGTGCAGCCACACTGGGATGTTGCCTCTGGGCAACAGAGAACTGGGAGCTGGGCTGTCTTTCCAGCAGGACTTCTGAATAGAACTATTTTCTATTTTCAGACAAATAGGTTTCCACTGAAAATATCCATGGTTTAGCAGGAAATTGCTGTCTAGGAGAGATGATTTCTCAAGCAAGTGATATACTTTGGGATTTTTAATTTGGCAAAAAAAATCCCCACAAATAATTCTCATTGTAGTAGAGTTGTGTGTGACATGTTGTGCTTGCATGAGAAAAAAAATTAGGGATTTAACTCACCCCAAGTGTTGTACTAGATTCGTGTTCTACTTTAAGAGAATTGATTTTGATGGGCTGAGAAGCCTTGAACATGAAGTCTTTTGCTTTTAGCTGAATTTCTTAATGGAGAAATTTTGTGTGGTTACTTCTGCTCTGTGCTGCCAGACAAAGGCAGTGCCCTGTGAATGTGTGAGAAAGGCAGATGGAAATGGGTTCTCACCTGGACATGTGGAATTGATCTGAGTGCAGTGAACCCTCAGCAGTGAGGGCTGGAAGGCAAATGCTGCATAAACACCCCTGAAAAGCCACAGGGAAAATGGGCAGAGTCATGTGAGCCGATTCTGCACATTCCCCATTTTGGTGTCCTTTGCTGAGGCATTTAAGGGGTTGAATCATTAACTCCCATTTTGTTTCTCCAGGCTGGCAATGTCAAGTGTCAGTCACCAATTGCTGCAGGAGCCCAAAGGCAGCTGGTCCTGGGCATGGGGACACAGCAGGGGACAGACTTTGCCAAGGCAAAGCCACCTGGGAGCCTGACAGGCCTAACCCTGCTCTGCTGTCAGAATACCTCAGCACTCAGCACTGACTTGTCAGATAAAAGCTCTGCTCCTGTACAGGCTTGCTTTCCACAGTGCCAGTGAATTTAAGCTGATATTGCTGTGGTGCTGCCCCAGACAGGCCCCAGCTCTGGGGGTGGGGGAAGAGAACTCAGCACTGGGGAACTCAGTGGGTTGGGAAGGGGTTCTCCTTACTCAGGGCACAGGAGGAGCATTGCAGCTCCCGTCTGGGCTCTGCATAAGGAAAAAAACAAGACAGCAAATGTTGTGTGACAGAAACTCTCCCTGTGGTAGTTCAGAGAGCAGCCAATTCCAGCTCTGGAGCAGAGACACAGTAAAGGGGACCTCAGAATTCACCCAAGAGCCTGGCTGGCCTTATCATGGCCAAACAGCATCCTTGGGGACAGGATTTGATGTGCTCTTGGGATACTGCCTGTGTGTCAGCCTCAGGAAGGTGAGGGAAAGGCAAATGAACCCCTATCCTGTGTGGGACTGCAGCCCAAAGAGCTGCTCTGTGGTTTTGGGATACAAGGTTCAAAAAGCTGCTGGTGCCCCTGGTGTGAATGCCACCCTGGGGATCATTGCTCTGCAGCCCTGCTTACAGCACCAGGGAAAACCCCAGTCAGCCAGGGAATGTTTTCTTGGAATGTGAAGAGCACTGTCCTCACCTTAGGCTGTAATTCCAGCAGCCCAGCCTTTGGTGCTTATCAAGGTGACTTTGGTTTCCAAATTAGCCAAACTCCCCCTGTGCTGTGCTGGTTTGGTGCCAATAATCCAAGCAGAGCAGAGAGGTCTGTCACACAGGTCTGGATAAGCCAGACTCAAACCCTGCTTTGCCAGGTTCCCATTGGGAATGCCAGCCCCTGAGCACCTCCCAGACAGCAGGATTGGAGATGAAAGACTTGGAGGTGTACAGTAGGATGTGATAGGTGGTAGCTGCACTCCCCAGCTCCCCTGAGATGGTTCACGGGAGGGTTCACTGGCCTGAAAAAAGCAGTTGTTGGGCTGGGGCCCTGACTCTGTGGGCTCAGATGTTTCCATCTCTAACTCCTGCTCCCTGTCTGCAAAGGAAATAAGAATCATTTCTCTACTTTACATGCAACTGTGAGGCTATTTTAAGGCTGAGGCTGGGGTTTCACCAGGTGCTATTTTACTGCCCAGCACCCTCTGCCCTGCCCTGTTGGAGTACTACAGTTGCTTCAGTAGTAACTGCAGCAAACCCTGGGCACAGCTGTCAGGGATTCTGAGATCTTTCAGGAGCACTGGTGTGCTATAAATAGAATTTATTGCTATTTGTTTCCCACAGAAGGCAGTTCTTTCACATTTTATCCCTTTCTTCATGTAAACACAGAACAAAGTGAGGAAGGCTTTCTCTCAAGATCAAAGTGTGTGTGGAGCTCTTCCCTTGGATCATTTACATCACTGAACTGTGTGTGAAGCATTTTCCAGCTCTGCCTGCCTCACTTGCCAGGGATTAAAGGCTGCACTGCAGCCTGAGGTCTGCGCAGCTCATTACTTAGCACCTCTCATCCCCTTCATTAAAT
This sequence comes from Illadopsis cleaveri, assembly GCA_013399915.1. Classification (NCBI taxonomy): domain Eukaryota; kingdom Metazoa; phylum Chordata; class Aves; order Passeriformes; family Timaliidae; genus Illadopsis; species Illadopsis cleaveri. The sequence continues at coordinate 158,373 of VXBB01006903.1, forward strand.
AACAGCACTCTGATAGTAAATCCCACAAATACGTAGTTTACAGAGGGCTTTTCTACTCTTAGTTCTTCTGCTACTGTTCTATCTGTTCCTGGCTCTGCTGTTCCTTGGATTTGGCTTTGTTTTGCAATCAAGTTGTCCTTGTTTCCTGAATTTCTGTATCTAAGATCAGTTTCTCTTCAACAGGAATATTAACAGACCCTGTGCTTCATGATCATGTGCTCAGTTCCTCTGAATGTGTCCTGCCCCTCATTCAGGAGTTTCCCAGCAGATGTGGTGAAATCATTCCAGACTTGCTCTCCATTAACAGATATTTTGCACTTCAGTTTTTGAACTCAGTTTTTACCTCAGAAGCATAAAGGCCCTCCCTGATATCTGCAGTCAAAGTCAGGTGGGCCACAGTGGCACCACAGGGAATGGGAGCATCTGGGGGGAAGGATGCAACCTCTTAATTCTCACTGTACATCCAGAAAGCAAAGAAACCCCTGGTGACCCCACAGAATTGCTCAGAAGGGAATGGATTCGTTGCATTCCTGAACAGATGCACTTTTCCTTTGGATAATACAGGTTTTCTGCCCTATGAATTCCTTTAAGTATCTGCCCAGGTGACAAGCTGAGCTGACACTGAAGCACATCAGCCACTACCTGCTGATTTTCCCTGCTCCCCTGTCACTTCCTGTGCTGCTGTCCTGAGGTGCAGCAGCTCCCTGGCAGGCTGGCACAGGTTGATGCTCCACCTTGAACCAGCCCAGGCTGCACAATCACAGATCAGACACCAGTGGCTGGGAAGATTCCTGTCCATCACATGTGTTCCAGATAGGGACTGATGGGTTTTGTCTTGCCCCTGGTTCCTGAGGCCTGATTCCCATGATTTTCAACAACATCTAGTCCCATTCCAATCTCACCTCAGCAATTTCCATCCCCCAGCTCTCCCTGGCTCCTGCCCCAAGGTGTGGATAACAGCCCTAATTCCAGGGATGCACAGCACAGCCTGCAGCCCCTGCCAGGGCCTTTAGACTCAGCCCAGGATTTAGGTTGTGAGAAGCCTGACTGCAGAACTTCCCAGCTGAACTCAGAGCTGGTAAAGACATTTTGTGCTCTTTCGTACAGGGTCTGATAAAGAAGATTTTGTCCATCTGGATTAGAGCCTGCTTGTGCCCAGCAGATTGGTTAAAATGTTCCTGGGATTTATTACAATTTAATGCCATGGAAGCTAAACAAATTTCAGGAACAATTTTGAGGATCAGATCTCAGCAGGCAGCTATTTGCCTAATGTCCTACTTTTTTTATACATCTCCTGCAGAAAGAAAATAGCTTTTAGTTACACGGGAACCTGATTACTCCCTGAAATACTGGCCCTGAAAATTGCCCCTTTTCAGGCCATTTCCTGCTGTCAGGGGCATGCTGAGTGCCCTTGGAAGGTGCTGGGGAGCACAAGCCGCAGATCTAAAGGCAGGAACACTCTGCTTTGCCTGGGATATGTAATATTTCACCAGCAAGGCTTTTTCTATACCAATCCTACAGTTACTTTTGTGCTCCTAATTATTTCTATGAGTGTAATTGACTTGCAAGACATTCTTGGCTCGCAGAGTGCACGGAGTGAATTATTGACCCGTCACATGGGTCATTGATGTGAGGAGACGTCAGAACAAACTGGGTGCAAAGAAGCTACTTTGCATTCCTAATAGCAAATGTAAGCCATTAATAACTGTGCTGCCTGCTGCACTCAGAGCCTGCACAATTTGGGTTTGACATGCATATGGCTGAGTTCATCCTCAGTGTAATTTGAAATTCATTGGGCACGGACTTCATCTCCTTCTGCCGCTTGAAAATCTCTCCTGTGCTGAGATGTGCTATGCTAATTCCAGAGTTTATGGCTGACTTGAGATGTTACATTTGAAAAATCAAATCCAATTAAATCAACTTATTACCAAGGTCAGAGACCAGCATTCAGTACATTCATTCCTTGCTATTTCACAGCAAGGAGTAAACTTAGGGAGCAGATTCTGTCTTAACCCAAAACCAAACTAATCTGTCCTAATCAAATGGCTTTTGGCTGCAGGACCTAGGAAGTGCAGTCAAGTGATAAAGCATTACCCAGAGTCCAAACAGTTGAGCTGAATTCCCAATTTTCCACTTTTTTTTTTGTGTGTGTGTGTGTGCACTATGGGATATATATTCTCCTCTTTGTGCCTGTTTCTCCATCTGCTCATAAGATGGAAGAGGAACGAGGGAGTTGGGTGGATAAATTCAATGACTGAATTGAGTCATGAGTGTGGAGCTGTGGACTGGTGACAGCATCAGCTTGCTGTAGTCAGAGTTGGAATGGTGCACAGATTTTAGGAGAGTCTCAATAAGAGATGCCCCATTGCTATATTGACAAGCACCTGTTTATTATCTGTGAAGGGAAAAAAGTTCCATGTGTATAGTATCTCAATATTCTCAGCAAGGAGTGAAACAGAGGGAATACACAATGGCTTTTGGAGGGAGACAAATATAAAGCTGATTTTCAGATCCTTTTGCAAATTAAAGTCTTAAGTTTAGATTTATGATGAGCCCCCATACTGTGCAAAGCTTTGTATTTAAATTACACCATCACCAAGTGCCCAGTGGTTCTTTCTGCCTCTTATTGTTCAGCACCTAATGCAGTTCCTGCAGGAGGTCCTTATGTTCCAGACAGAACCAGACAGAAAAGTGAGAGCACTATTGACTTCTTGGACTTCCTTCATGTATATCCCACTGTCTCATTTCCAGGGAAAAACAGCTTAACGTGTCCAGGCATCTCACATCCTTCCCACTCATTTAGGAGATTAAATCCCGATGGCATTTTCTATGCTGTCGATTGATTCCACCAACCTGGGAACTCATTCAAGCAACTCCGGTGTCTCAGAATTCCCCTCAGTTCTCAGAAACTGGCATTTCAAAGTGAATTGCTTCAAACTTCCCTGGATCATCAGCTACACAAGCAATTCTAGGTACCAAGATTCCTATTTTAAGTTTCTGCTTCCATTAAGAAGTTGAACCTGGGATTAAATTAGTTTTTCTAAGTCTGAGAACAACTTAGTTGTTTTAAGTTGAACCTGGGACTAAATTACTTCCAAAACTGAAGCCCTGACCTCAGCCATTAATGAGCTTTTAAAAATCTTGTATCAGTTGTGCCACTTCATGTAGGATTCAATTATGCAGCAAACCTCGGGATGTTATTTGAGCTTTTCAGAGTTCTACTAAAGTGGTGTAAAACCCATGAAGGATTTACTCTCACCTCACTTTACCCTTTCAAATGTTTGAAGAGTCCAGGCAGCTCATTTAAGAGAGGCACCAGAGCTGCAGTTTATATCTGAGGGCTGGAGGAGCTGTTCTTCAGGGCGTATCCTCTCACCCAGGGTGACAAGATTAGACACAGCCCGCAAATTTAAACAAAAAAAAGGGAAGTGAGATGGACTCCCCTCAATATTAACAAACATCCACACACAGGGCAGCCATTCAGGTGGCAGCAGCTCTGCCCTCTGATGTACATGTCACTTTTATCACTGCTTGGTTTTCCCTTTGGGATGGGCATTCCAAGGGCTTCAGGCAGTACCTGGCTGCTTGTTACCCGCTCTGGGCTCCTCTGTGCGCAGTTCTGCCCACAGCACAGAAAGTGATTGGGAGAGTTTATTGAGGCCTGAGCCAAGTTAAATTCCCTTGCCTTTCTTATGGAATGCCACAGAGGAATCAGGTTCCCACATCCCAGCCCTGCTTTCCTCCTCACCAAAACCGAAGCTATTTCAAACCACCACACCAGTGAAAGCAAGAAGAGAATAAACCCTTACCTGAGTGAGGCTCAGCAGGGAGGGTGTGCCCGCATCAGCCCCGTGCTGCTCCCAGCTCCTGCTCTGGGGACAGGACTCCCAAAGGTCTCTGGGGGCACCCAGAGCACTGGAACTGAGCTCTAAAGCTCCTTTTCTCGGCGGGCAGGCTGAGCTGCAGCCTAGGCAGGGTGTGTGGTGCTGGTGCAGCTTTGGGACTGTGTGCCCAGGGAACACACAGCGGGCACTCTTGGGGCAGCCTGGCTGGGAAGGGGAAGTTCCATTCCTGAGTCAAACTGCCCTCATTCCTGCTGTAATCCAGAGATTTAGGGACGTGCCTTGGTCACAAGGGGGTGAGGTGAGCTGCTGAACCCACAACAGCCCTCTGGACTCTGAACTCCTCCTGGGAAGTGCCCTTCCCACCACCACCCCTGCAAGAACCCTGCAGTTCCCCAGGATGTGCTGCTCACCAGTGCAGGGGTGGGCCCACGGGTCCTCTGCCAGACAGGTGAATTCCCAGAGCTGCACTCTTACATTTCTCCTGTCAAGGACAAACAACAAATCTGGATGGAGCTGGAACCCACCAAGAATCCCATGGCAAGAAAATGAGGCATGAGAGTCTCTTTCCCCCACCTGTCTCCCCACCTCCCACCACCATCTCCTTCACATCCAAACACAAATCCATGATTAAGGCTTAGTGCCCTTTGCCTTCATCATTTCCCACTCCACACACGGCTCCCACTAAGCAGGGTTGTGTTTCCAAGTCTCCACACACTCTCCTCTCAATGTCTCCTTGCCAACCTTGGTTCTGTCTGGAATTAAGGACCTCCTGCAGGAGCTGGAGTAGATGCCAAGCAGTAAAAGACACAAAGAGCCACTGGACAATTGATTTAGGTACTCAAAGAGTCCCAAAGTCCTAAAAGCCCTGGAGTTCCATGCCCTCTGCATCCACCTCCAGCTCCTCACTCGTGCTCTGTGCTGCCTTGTCCAGCTGCCTGGTGGGATCCAGCAGCCCCAGCTGTGATCAGGGATCACATGAGAGTCTCTTTCCCCCACCTGTCTCCCCACCTCCCACCACCATCTCCTTCACATCCAGGGATCAGGGATCACAGCTCTGTCCCTGTCTCAGGGACACTGCACTGTGCATGGGGAACACCTGTAACTGTGAGAAGCTCTTACACTGTACCTCTTTGGGCTTTTGGGGCAGAGTTTAACTTAAGAGTGGAAGCTCTCAGGTAAGTGCCTATGGAAAAGTCTGTGGTATAGGAAATACAGGCCAAGTTTGAATGGCCACTTGTTTCTTCATGATCATTCAAACCATTACCTGGTTATTTTTGTAATTCTATAAGGGAGACTTTCCCCCTCTTGTGCACTGAAGTTGTATGATGCAGAAAATTGGTTTGTTTAAGCAAGAGCTCTTATGGTGTATTTCATCAAATGTTCTCTGAGAACATTACTAATAATTCATTAAAGCAGCACTGTCAGCTGGAACATTTTTAATTACCATTTTCTGACAAGTCAACCCTTAAGTGGTATGCCCTGATTTTTAAATTTATTACTAACACATATGCAGATTTTTCTCTTTCCCTGCTGATGTTTCTAGGGGTTGAGAAAAGCAATTGACTGTGAGATTAAGGAAGTGAACCACGCACTACACGTTGTCATGCCCAAAATGGAAGAGAATTTAAGGGTGGTTACTTTTTTTAACTTTAGAAGTTTTGAGAACCTTGTTCCTGGAGCTCTAAGCATCTCCTACAGCTGAGCTAGGGGAACTTCTGCTCTGAGCTGTTGGTTCTGGGGAACTGAAACACCTCCCAGTTCAGGTAGGGCTGTGGGAACCCTGAGATGATGCTCATTAACTGTCCACTTACACACCTAATTAGCCCTGCAGTTACTCTGAAGTTACTTAAGTCATTCTGAAGCCCAGGTGGCTGCTGCTAACACAGGGTTGAGCAGCAGTGCTGGCAGTTCCCACACAAATCTAACATGCTCTGAGCTTGTACCAGCTTATCTCACCCCAGTTTTTCACAGAGCTGAGGTTTACGGCCCTTCTAGCCCCACGTCACTGTCAGAAATCCACTCAGCATCCCCAGAGAGGAGCAATGCCTGAATTGCCATCATCTGCACTCGGTGTCTGAGGTGACTCCAGCAGATGCAGATATTTTCTTGGCAGTGTTCTCCTCAGTAGCTGCTTAGTGGGAGCAGAAATTGGAGGCAGAGAACTGGCAAAGGACTACCCAAGGAGAGGTGAGCCAGTGACAAGGCAGACTGCAATTCACACATGCTATTCCACAAAACAAAAGGATTTTTTTGGTTCCCCTGCTGTAGTCCTGACATGGCAAATTTGTGCAATGAGACAGAAGGGACAGTCTCTAGGGAAATACAGTGGGGAAACAGTAGAACATAGCCCCTTACCTTGTGTCTTACCCAGTGCAGGTGCCTGCAGAAGGGAGATGGGAGAGGAGCTGCCTGTGTCCCCCAGACCAGAGAACTTCCACAGATCTTGGGTCCAGCAGCTCCTGCATCAAAGGAAGAGAGCCCAAGGCCCTCTTTGGCTTTTATGTGTGGCTGTGGCAGCTCAGACTGGCTGCCAGCTCATCTGTATGCAATGGCTCATTAATGCTGGGCCTCATCTGTACAGGGCACGTGCAAGGCAGGGGAATGGGCTGCAGGATGGATGGAAAGTCAGCAGAAGAGCTGGGCTGCCAGAGTTAAGAAGTAATGCAGCGTTACCTGCAGGATATTACTACCTCGGCCACCTGTGAGCTTCAGGCCCTTCCTTTGCATGGGGAGATGGTTTGGGCAAGAACCAGGTGCCTCTTGATGCTCCCCATATGCTGCAGAACCCTCTGCAGCCTGATTTAACGGGGCAGTGCTCTGAGCTGGCTGTGTCCTTGCCCAAACTCCTGATCTAACTTGCCCCCCAGATCTGAGCTGAACCCCTGAGTCCATCTGAGCACTTTGCAGAGGGGGTGCTGCAGGAGTGACCCCACTGCTGTGGGGCTGCAGGACTGACCTCACTGAGGCTGCTGTCTCTCTCTCTGCACTGCTGTCACCTTGGAGCTTAAAGAAATGTCCGCCCTTTGTAGTTCCCAGTCCTCTGCATCCTGAGGGACCAACTGACCAAGGTCTGGGATCATCCCACTCACCTGCAGACACACAGAAACGAGGTGTCTGATAATGCCAGTTCTGGTTGCCCTCGTGCTCAGGAGGCACCTCCTCCCTCTCAGACAGGTGTCCAAGGCTGCACTGCTTTGTGGAGGTGTCCATCCCTCTCCATGAGCAGAGGATGGCTGGGGCATGTTGTATCCCTGAGTTTTGGAGGCTCTGCTGTAAATAAATGAGTTCTTCCCTCAACAACCCACAGCCTGGAAGCTGCTCTTCCCTTGGGGATAGAGCAACAAACACCCAGTACCTCTGGCCACCACCAGGGACAGCTGGAAATGGGATCCTCCAAGGCTTGAGGGACTTGGGAACACGATTTGTACGTTCAAAAAAAGTTCTTTAACAGTTGGGCAGAGCCAGGTCTGCTCAGAGTTGAACCAGAGGAGCTCTGTGGCTCAGGGAGGCAGAGTTTGCCCCACAGCGCTCCGAGGACAAAAGCACTGGAACAAGGAATTAACTCTGTTATTAGACACCCCTTCATTTTAATAGCTCTGTAATTAATAACAAATTTGATTGCACCCAGGCAGCCCTTTTCATCTGCAGAGCATGTCAATCCATCTGTTACACCTCCTGACATTCCTGGCAGGCAGGTGTGTTACACCAACACCTCTGGGTTTTTACAGCACCGGGAACTGAGGATGGAATTGCTCCAGACCCTTTACCAGGAGCTGATTGATGAGGTACACTCTGAAAAAAACTGGTTATTTTTATACCCTACTGACTACACTCAGGATTCCCATCTTTTTCACCTATTGGCAGTTCATGATGGCATACATTAATTTTCTTGCATCACTTAACATACTGCAGATTGTTTAACATAATTTTCCAAAGCATCTGGCTGGTTCTCCTGCAATGAAACTCAATGGGATTTTCCCCTCTAGCTTCAAAGAGCATAGCTGAGCCCTTAAAGGGATTTACTTCTGTTAAATATTATCCTCAAAACTGAGAAATTAAAAGCAAATGGGCTTTCTTCCTTTTTCCTCTAAGACATGTCAAAAGAATATTGTAAAAAAGAATAGCCTTCCCCAGCTTTCAGAGACTCCCCAAGTGAATTTCAATTGCAGGTTTTTAGGAAAGAGTGTAATTAACAATTTTATTCAGTCTGAAGCCAGAAAATACATTCTATATTTAGCATGAAAAAAAGCAGAGCAGGAGGAGGGGAGTAAATGACCTAGATTTTCACAAGTGACAAATGACTCCAAGGTGCTTGAAGCCCCCTTGGATGGCAGGGATTCCCACAAAGTGCAGAAGGATTTCTCCTCCTTGTCTCTCATGTTGGACATTCCAAACCGCCCAAGGCACTCTCGGAAATCCAAGGGGCTGTGTTTGTGAAACTGTTTATTTTATTCACCTCGGGTAATGTTCCCAAAATTGCATCCATAACCAAGCAATTAAATCCCATTTTCAGCAGTGACTTTGGTGTGCTGGCTGCTCTCCTAATTTCCAACATTGCCCACTTTCCTGAGCTTCCTTCACTATTTTCCTGGAAATGTGTGTGATGAGAGCATCTCCCACCAGAAAGAAATAGGGAAAACAAGGCATGACTGGGCTCCCATTTTCAGAATATCCCTTGCTATATTTGAATTTTCTTGTCTTTCAGTGTTTTGCTTGCCACAATAAAGGCAACATTTTCTGTAAAAAGCAAGAGCCTGCTTGCCTACCAGCAGTTTTTCTGTCTAAATGCTGATAATCTCTATTCTGTCAAAGGAAACATCCAATGCTTTTATCTCTGGGAATGGTTATTTATGGAGAGGTCTCTCGAAGATGCAATCAAAGATATGGATGTTAAAAATAGGAGGGAAGTGAGTCCTGCAGGCGGTTGTTTATTCATTAACCTCGGCGCAGGAATCCTGGCAGCCTCCCAGTCCTTATTTACTGTGTGCTGAGCACGGGAGGGATTTGAGCTCCAGCGCAGTCCCGGGAGAGATGATTCCATCCTTCCGGGGATGAGCCACGCGCTAAGCGAGTTCCAGCCCGCGGTGGAGCAGCGAGAGCAGCACTGACGGGGGGCTGAGCACTCACTCTGCCGTCTGAGCGCCTCTGAGTCACTCTCCAACTTCCTTCTGCAGGAATCAGCACCGTCACAGCCCAGGGAAATGTGAGAGGGGGGTTTTGGCTCCTCTTGGCTTCCCCGCCAGCCTTCCCGAAATAAACCGACATGCAGGCAGGCAGGCCTGAAGAGAGTGTAAATCTCTGAGTGCCTGCAATGGAAGAACAGTCTTACAGATGGAGTAAATTATAGCCCTCATCCCTCCCAGCACCTTCAAGCCTTGCTAGTAATGAAAGTAAAGGGTTTGTAATCACTTCAGCCTTGCATGTTCTGAGGCAGCAGGTTGGTGAAGCCTTGTCCTCCTCTGCTGAGTCTAATGACAAAATTTAAATGCATAGGCTGTTTAAATGCTGGTTTGTAGTGCTTCCAGCCCCTGTGGGAACCCAGAAAGGCTGAGACCAGTGGGATATGACTCCTGGAGGTCAGAAACAGCAGCAGGGCCCTTGTGTTCTCTGCTCTCTTCTTTACAGGGCACTGAGGATGGGGTCAGAGAGAGGAAATCCCTCCTCGGACTTACAGCATGAGACATGCCCTGGTGAGTTATGGAATCATAGAATCACGGAATATCCTGAACTAGGAGGGACCCACAAGGACCACCCAGTCCAGCTCCTGGCCCTGCACAGGACAACCCAACAATCCCACGCTGTGCCTGAGAATGTTGTCCAAACCCATCCCTCCACTGCCCCTCGTGAAGATGCTGAAAACCACCCTGAGGTCTCCCCTCAGCCTCCTCCTCTCGAGGCTGAACAAACCAAGTTGCTTTGTGTATTTCTGACCCATTCACACATTTCATTGTTCTATGGTTTTCAGATAACTGATGACGAGAATTTAGCACTTTAGGTTTTATTACAGCTCAGCTGCCATAAAAAAATTCCAAAAACCGTGATCTGGAATGCCCCCAGGTCCCTGGCAAGGCCTGATGGGACAACACCCCTGCTGGCAGTGCCACGTGGGAAAAGTGGGGCTTATGCAACTCTGCTGACGGAGGAAATTATCCCGACTTCAGCTGCATGGAGCAAAGCTCCTTACCTGTATTTACTTGTAACTCAGCTGCTCGGCAGAGCAGGGAGTGCCAGGGGAGTCCTTACTTCCCCTGGAAATGTAGGGCATGGGTGCACTGCACAAAGGCTCCGCTCTCCACCGTGCCTGGACTCAGCTGCAGCTCAGCACGGGATGTTGGGCTGTGGAGAGAGAATCCGTCAGCGCAGGATGGGGCACGGAGCGGGGAGCAGGATCCGAGCAGGGATCGCGATCGGAGCAGGGATCGGAGCAGGGATCAGAGCAGGGATCGGAGCAGGGATCAGAGCAGGGATCGGAGCAGGGATCAGAGCAGGGATCGGAGCAGGGATC
>VXBB01006903.1:168827-183112 GCA_013399915.1 Illadopsis cleaveri
GGGATCGGAGCAGGGATCGGGATCGGAGCAGAGATCGGAGCAGGGATCGGGATCGGAGCAGGGATCGGGATCGGAGCAGAGATCGGAGCAGGGATCGGGATCGGAGCAGGGATCAGAGCAGGGATCGGGATCGGAGCAGGGAGCGGAGCAGGGATCAGAGCAGGGAGAGGGATCGGAGCAGGGATCAGAGCAGGCAGCGGGGCAGGGATCGGGATCGGAACAGGGATCACAGCAGGGAGCGGAAGCGGGATCGGCGGCAGGGGCTCATGGCACCTCAGGTGGAGGGTGTGCAACCCCCGCTCACAAACAGCAGCTCTCTTTTCTAGTCACTGAATCCTCCTTTCAGAGAGTTAAGATGAGCCTACAGAAGAAAAGACAAGGCTTGTACTGATTAAGAGCTGTGTTCCTGCATTGGTAGCCATGTCCTTGTCACTTTCCCTGCACTCCTAAGCAAAGGAATACATTGAAAAAATGAATGAATGCTCTGAACAGTGGCACTGCCACTTGTCTCAGAGGTATCTGAAATATCTTCTGCTTGAAGCTCGAAAAACAGAAGTTTGAAACCCTGTATAGGAAAGTGTTTGGAGTCACTGAAGAGCTGGTCAGCAGGTAACACCTGCTGAAGTTTTGTTTCCAGATTTTCAGCTGAGTTTGTCTGGTACCATTAGGTTTCTGCGGAACGTTGGAGCTCTCACTCTTCTGGTGTACATGATGGTAATAAAAGTGTTAATTAGTAGCTGCAACTCAGTGACAAAGTTAATTGATTGGGTAGAAGAAGGAGCACAGATGTCTCAGGTACACACAACCCACCAAGGTTTTTTTTGAGCAGCAATTGATCAATCACTCTTAAGCCTTAAAATGAGCTCACACTTCATTTCATCCTCTGCATGTTTCCTCTCACACTGGTTTCCAAATAAACACACTTCTGGAAGCTCTAAAAAGGGTATTTAGGGAAGTTTCAGTTGTTCTCAAGGGCCTGAGATGTTTCTAAATTGTCATTTGTGAGGTGCTGTCCTCACACCAACCCGGAGAGCCCCTGGGCTGTCAGATCCAGCTTTGCTGGGAGCACAGAGGTGTGTCCACACAGGTTTTCCTCTGGAGCATGTGACATCCTGCTTGCCTGAGACAGCCTGGGAGCTGGATAAGGGGCAGGGTGGCACAGCCAGGCATGGGGACTGTCTCTTGTCTGCTAGAACATCCAAACAGGAAAGGAGCAGATTAGGGTATATTTGGCTTACTTCAGTTGTCTTCTAGGGGCTGTGTTCAACATCACCAGCAAATTTCAGTTGGGAATAGACTATGATCTCTGGTTCTGAAGAACAGGTTCTGGAGAACCAAATATGGACTTCTGGTAAATCTGTCTTTTGTGCCTGAGTTTTTCCACCACTTGTAATTCCCAGATGACGAAAGGAAGAATTCTGTTGCAGCTACAACCCTGCCTCACTCTGCCCAGCAGCAGGAACTCCTCGTACTGCTGTTCCCAAAGTCCCTTGACAATCCAATGGTTTGATCTTGCTGCTCCTCAGAAGTTCCCAGATATTGTCAAGCCTCTGGTTTCCTCTGCAGCAGGACCTGCTGATGGTGGTCATTGTCCCCTTTGGAACGTGTTTCTTAGGTCACTCTAAGGTCAATGTCCCACCATTTTAGCCTTCCCTTCCTTCCACCTTCAGGAATTCATTCCCTCCGTTCCCTAAACAGGCAGCCTGGCAGGCCCCAGCTGCATTTCACAGACTGTTAGACTCAGGTTTCACTTGGGTTTGATTGTTATTGCTGCTTTTACTTTGGACAGTGTCAGTAGGTGCTTTGGAAAGAAACGGTGTAGCACAATCCTTCTGCAAGGCACAACATTCCATCGTGCTTCACGCTGAGTCTCCCTGTCTCCAGGTCCCCAAGGGCTCCATCAGCATTAATAAATGAAACTCACCCTCTCCTTGGGAAGGCAGGTGAGGGAGAGAAAGAGGCAGGAATCAGTCACCATTCTATTTTTCACAGAGGATAACCAAGGCAGATACAGGCAAAGCAAGGAAGAAAGCCTGGTTTGATATCCTGACCTACTGAAGTCAGGCACTGATCTCTCCTGGGAGCCATGAAGAAAGTGAGAGCACATTGTGTGAAGGAATTACAGCCCTGCTGAATTCCCTCTGCAGATAATGGCTGGGATGGAGCCCACGGTGATAGGCAGGGTGAGGAAGTGAGCAAGTTGTGTGGAATGATTGTTTATTTAGTCATCTCCCAAGAGAGGACTGAGGTCCCAGAGGCTGCAAAGACACACGACAGGGTAGGGAGGATTTCAGCACATCCCCTTCACATGTATAATGCTCTTTGTTCTGCTCTTTCCCTGGGAAAAGGGTTATCTGGTTGATGTCTGGGAGTAGTTCACAGACCTGAGGAGCCTGGCATTGTGAGATTTAGGCAAAGCCTCCATAGGAAGAGCTGGATCCAGGAGGCAAGCCAGTACTTCTGAGCAGCTGCAGGAGTTTATGCTCCATGAAGGCAGTTCCAAGGGGAATGGGAGCCCCAGAATTCCTGCCTCCCTCAGGAGCTTCCCAGCCCTTTACCCTGGGAACAGCAGAGCTGGGTGGCAGCTTTGTCCTTGTTCCTCAGGGCAGCAGAGGGGGCTGACAGTCCCACACCGCTCCCAGAAAAGTTGCCATTCCTTTTGTGCATGGTTGCTGTTATCAGAAGAAAAAAGCATGAAGCATCCAGCAGGGTTTTTTTCCCTCAACTGACGCCTGCAGATGCTTCAGTGTCCCCTTTGCAGGAGAACATTTCCCAGGCCTTGCTTTGGATGGCCAGCACCTGAGGAATAAAGGATGGCTGATTTCCAGATGAGTGAGCCCATCCAGGCAGTCACCGCAGAGGGCACTGGCAACAGGCAGGGAGCTGTTGCCACCCAAGGTAAGAGAAAGAAGCCTCAGGTATCAGCTCACCCTGCTCCATGTGCATCAGCACTGGCAGGGGGCTGGAAAAGAAGGCTGTAAAAACCACAGGGGCAGTGACAGAGTGGCTCTTCCTAGTCCAGTTTGGGCCAAGTTGCTCTGGGTGCCACACAGCTTCCCTCAGGAGACAGCTGGCTTCAGAGTCTCTGCCTTCCTGCTGGAATGGGAAGCAGGAATTCAGCCAACTCTGAGTCAGGTTGGCTCCTTATCTCACTCAGGCTCGGTAGATGAGACACTCTTCTGCCCTTCCTCTTACAATGTGTCCATCCCCTGAGGTCTCTTTGTGCCCAGGTTTCCCCTTTACAAAGTTTTTATTCCACAGAGACTCTTTCTGAAGAGGAACTTGATTTATGCCCAAGCAGGCATCTCCAGCTCCGGTACCAACGTTTTTGGGAAGTCTCCATCACTCACATTGAGGTGAAACCTGACCCTGCACAACCTTTTCTGTAGATGTGCCAAGACATGTTTGTTCTGCACAGTACTTTCTAAAACTGTGAATTCTTATCTAGGCCTCATATACAGGCAGAGAATTTAAAATCAGCATGTCCTTGCCATCAAACTATGGACAAAGACCTTATTTCAGTAAAGTGTCTGATTCGTGCTTAGAATCATGGAATGGTTTGGGNAATCTTTCTTTGCAAATAGGATGTGTGGTTAAATAATGTCCTAGAGATGTGTGGCTTTACTCCGAGACTGGGCAGGAGAGGAAAAACCAGTGTGGTGGCCCACTCCCCTCTGCTGGGCTGTGCAGGGACTGCTGGAGGCAACACTGGAGGGCTGTGGGGGAAAACCTCTGGGAAACATGAAATAAAGGTGGAGGGGAGCAGGGAGAAGGTGAAGCTTTGGGCAGGAAATATTTTAGCATTTTCATGCCATACCTGCCTGAGCCCTACAAAGATCCATCTTGCTTCTCAAAATAGGGCCAGTGTCATCAATTTAAAAAAACACTCAATCTTTTGTCAAAAACCCTTTAGCACAGCAAATGGTGGAATCAGAGAGGCTGAACCTTCCATGCAGATGTGTTTGTACTGCTGATGTTTTGGGGATGGGGTGGCCACATATGGGAGCCGAAACAAGGGTGGTGGTAGCACTCTCTGTCTGCTGTCTTTAGCAGTTTTATCTCAGATTTAACACAGCTCAGATGAGAGCAGCATCTGGTCCAGGCACAGCAGGGAATTTTCTTGGCCTTGGCTCAGAGTGCTCATAAGCCTCGGATAAATCACCCAAAGTAACAATCAGAGCCTTTCTGGCAACTCAGGGACTTTACTGGGTGACAAGGTGTGTGCAGTATATCAGCACAAATGAATCAATTCTCTATGAATGGGACAGTGCAGAATCCACAAGTTCCAGTGGTTTTGTCAGTGTGGAAACACCACAGCCCAAGGCAATTTCCGTGCTGAGCTGACATAACCCAGTGCTCTTGCTTGGAAACATTCTGACATGGAAACGCCTGGGGAGCTGCAAGAAGCCTCACCAGAACAAAGACCATGTCCATATGGCATCATATTTCCTGGGAAAGCTTATTTTTATGCTTTTTGACATGTCTACAGTTCTGGTGTTATGCCTCATTTACACTGGTACGTCCTGGGAAATCCAGTCAATAATTCCTCGTGTCTGTTCCTGCTCGGAGCAGAGGGACCCTGGAGTTGGCTGAGTTATGGCTGTGGTTGTGTTCCATGCTGAGAAGGTTTTATAAAACTGAGATTACACTGATCTCCTTCATCCTGGGCTCAGATACATCAAACAGAGGATGAAATTCATGACTAACCAGAAAGTAAAGTAAATTTCATCCATCTGGGTGAAGCATCTTTTCTCATACAATTTTAGCACTAAGCAGCAGTAAAATTTGGAGTTGGTGTGTGGAGTGGCACAGGAAGAAGCCCCAGGCAGATCCAGGCAGAAAAGAAAGTTCCACAGAGGGACTGTGGGGTGAATCCAACAGTTTTGCTGCAATTTTAGAGAGGTGTTGCTGCTCAGTGAGAGCATGGGAGGGAGCCCTCCAGTGTCATTGAATCCTACATAATTGCAGGAGGAGTGGAGGTGGCAGAGGACCCATTTTGCCTCCCAGCTGCACAGCCTCATTCCCAGGACTCCCTGAAAGGTCCTTGGTTCTGATCTGTATGAGGTTTCACACAGATCACAGCAAAACTCATCTGTTCACTCCTTTGAGGAAGGTCTGCCAATTAAGGATTCCCCAAAAGCAGTGGGGCACTGCCCAGGCTCCCCAGGGAATGGGCATGGCCCCGAGGCTGCCAGAGCTGCAGGAGCATTTGGACAGCACTGCCAGGGATGCCCAGGGTGGGATTGTTGGGGTGTCTGTGCAGGGCCAGGAGTGGGACTTTGTTGATCCTGGTGGTCCCTTCCAGCTCGGGATATTCCATGGTTCTATGAAAAGCCATTCTGCAGCTGGAATTCCCAGAGGAACAGCCAACTGTCCCACCTAGAGAGGGGCAGGGTCTGGCAGGCCTGAACAGCAATGCCTGCATCCCTTCTTTTTTCAGGGAATTCAGATCCCGCAGTGCAGCACCCTTCTCTTGTGCTCCCAAGGGTGTCCCCCCTCCAGCCCAGCCTGGAGGACAGGAAGGTGTGTGTGGAGAGGGCTGCCAGGCCCTGCAGTCACAGCCAGAGGCTCTGAGGCACCTGAGCCCCACAGCAAGGGCTCCATCCTCTGCCCTGTGGGAGTAACGAGGGACACGGAGCCTCCCAGCCCCTGCAGAGCCAGAAATTTGGGGAGGCAGGAGCAGGGGCACCCCAGAGCTTTGGCACATTTTGTCCTCAGTGCTTGAGCCAGTCACTGCTGCAGTTTTATATTTATGAACCCGTGCTGGGGGATTGCTGGAGAGGTCTTTAATTTCCTCTGGTATCACTCTGAACATGCCTCTCTCGGGACAGAGGGAACATTTTCGGTGTTATTGAATGTCATTTCTGTGCAAACTGAACAGAGGAAAAATATTCTGATAATAACTGGAATATATGGAGGGTGGTAGCTCCTGGCTGCTGATTTTTTTTTATTATTTTTCTCACTCTGATGAGAGTTTCAAGGTCAGCTGGCTCCACAGACACAAATATGCCAGGAACAAAATGTGCAGATGCTCAGGAGTGTGGGACAGCCACGCTGGCACTGTAAACAGCTGGCTCGTGGCCAGCACTGCCTGCACCCAGCATGCAGGAGGGCTCAGGAAAAAGCACTTTATTACAGCCAGATTTATCTTTTCTCTCAGTTGCATCATTAAATGTGAGTTATTTGTATTTTTGTGGGAAAACCTGGATTCAGCACAACTTCAACATTTTATTTGGAGGATCAGGAAGGGTTTTATTCAGAACCCAAAAGCAATATCTGAGTGCATAACAGCACTGAATGAGTGGCTGGAACAAAAACAGGAAAAAAATGGTTCTTTTCTTCATTCTGTTGCTGATTTATTG
Source organism: Illadopsis cleaveri (assembly GCA_013399915.1). Taxonomy (NCBI): domain Eukaryota; kingdom Metazoa; phylum Chordata; class Aves; order Passeriformes; family Timaliidae; genus Illadopsis; species Illadopsis cleaveri. The sequence goes on from VXBB01006903.1 coordinate 175,190, forward strand.
TGTAAACATAGACAAATCTTTCACTGTAGCTCTTGCAGTTTCTTATACACACTCTCTTTTCCCTCCTAGATATGTCTCCTTTTGTCAGTTACTTGTGTGAACTAAATATCAGCCAGTCAGGCAAAAGCTGGCAATATCTTCCTCCACCAGTCTCAGGCAGACTTAAAATATTAATGCATTTTATAATGTACTTATTTTTTGTAACTGTCAGTCGTTGCTACCAAGACAGGGAATTCCTTATAAATATTGAATGCTGCTGCAAGGTCTGCAAATAAAACTCTAGAAGTGGTTCTCTCAAGCTTGCAAATGACTAAAAAAACTGCTGAAAATCTTGCTAATTTTAGTAAGCTATGTGGAAATCCAAGTTGCGTAACTGTTTCTGGGATTTTCTAATGAACAGCGATGGTTACAGTGATGGGGTTTGAATTCAAGCAGTGCATGTAGATTCCTCACTGGACACAGACACTTTGGGGACAAATGGAATGGTTGGTTTCACACTGTAAGACTCCCTTGAAGGTGTGGCTGCATCTCAAAAATTGGCTTGAAAGTCTGTTATGTGTAAAAGAATAAACCTTAATTGCAGAGGAGATCCAGTGCCCAGCCCAAGGGCTGGAATTGTGACAAAGAAGGAAATTCCCCTGTAGAGCATTTCCAGCCCGTGCAGGGCAAGGAGAGTGCAGCCAGGAATGCTGTGCCCAGCAGCCACTCTGTGCTTCTGTTGTGGCAGCAGGAATTGACATTTTCATTCTTATGTGGACCTTCCCACCACCCTTCTCCCACCTAAAGGATCCCAGGGCAAGGCTGAACTGGGAGCAAGGTGGGGTGAGACCAGCTGCAAGGGCCAATCTGCTTTTAGTCCCTGAGGATGGATTGCAAAGAGCATCAAAAAGTCATTTACACAAATTGGTGCTGCAGGGCCTCTCGTTGCTGCTTTTGCTCCATGGATTGTGCTTTTTGCTCAGTGACCACACAATGTGCTGGAGGAGGCTGGTTATGGTGCCCTGATCCGTGTCCAGGGGATCCTTGAGTCTCCTGATCCCTGTCCAGGGGATCCTTGAGTCCCCTGATCCCTCTCCAGGGGACCCGTGGTTCCCTTGATCCCTCTCCAGGGGATCCTTCAGTCCCCTGATCCCTCTCCAGGGGATCCTTCAGTCCCCTGATACAGTCCAGGGGATCTCTGGTTCCCCTGATCCATGTCCAGGGATCCTTGAATCCCCTGATCCCTCTCCAGGGGACCCGTGGTTCCCTTGATCCCTCTCCAGGGGATGCTTCAGTCCCCTGATCCATGTCCAGGGGATCCTTGGTTCCCCTGATCCTTGTCCAGGGGATCTTTGGTTCACAGGGGGACAAAATCCAGGCCTGGAAGGGAGCACACAGAGCTTTGGCTGAGCTGCTTCCAGTGCCCCAAGGCAACATTCAGTGTATGACACTCTCATGCAGAGACATTTGTGGAATTTCTCAGAACCAAATAAATGCCCTGGAAGAATCTTCATAGGAATTGCTGGCTCTGCCTCCTGTCTCTCTCCTACCACTGCTGGGAATCCACAAGTTGGAGGTGAGATCTGTTTTCAGTGAAGGGGTTAATAAGTGACTGATTTGAGAACTAGACTGTACCTTCCAGGTTACACCCATCCCATCCAGTTCTGCAAAGGGAAGGCTGCATGTTCTAGGAGGGAGTTAATGTAACAACATTCCCACTTGAAAGAACTGAGACATTTGCTTTTTTCAGAAATCTTTTTGAATTCTGAGAGCCAAACAAGGAAATTGTCTTCCTAAATTTGCCATCATCAGAGTGTGCTCTGGCTGGTGTATTCAGCAGTTCCAGAGCTCCTGGCATGGAGAAGCCAGGCTCTGAAATGGTGCTTTATTCACAGAGGAGGTGTCACAGAGGAGATGTCACACATGTCCCAGTCCACACTGTGCCCCTCCCAGGGATTCCTCGCCCGGCAGCTACCGTGGAAGTTCAGTCTCTGGGCACCCTTCAGCCCTAGGTGCTGCTGCTGCACCTGCAAAACAAGAGCTTAATTAGTGTTAATTACCACAGCAGCTCGCTCAGAACAGGACTAACCCACTCGCGGGCAATCCCGAAGTCAAAGGATCCAAGGGCTGGGGATGTGCCGGCTGGGGGAACCAGCGGCCGGCCCCAGCCCGGCACGGCTGGGAGAAGAGCGCATCATTCCCCGGGTCTGCATGGGATCCTCATTATCACATCAAAGCACATCCAGGCTGCCTCCTCCACAGCGCCTCGCGGAGCGGGGGAGTTTACTGAGGAAACTTCCCCTCGCCTGCCTCTGTGCCTGCTTCCCAAGTTTCATTTTGATCTTGGGGGCTGGATAAGCCCCAAACACAAAAAAGAAGTCGAGACAGAGTGGGTGACTGTCACGTCAGGATTATCGGAGCCTCAGCTCCCATTCAGGCAGGTGCCAGGGAAGGCTGGAGGTGGATGAGCAATCCTAGGAGCTGTTTCCAGCATTAGCTCTTACAACTCTGTTTTCTTCTAGTAGGGTGGTCGGCTCATGGCTGACAAACGGGAAGAGACATCTCTCATTCCAGAGATCAAATTGCACAACAAATTAAAACGCTCCCTGGAGGCACCGCTGCTCCCTCTCCTCTCAAAGCCAAAGCCTGCCCTGACTGCAGAGCAGGTACCCCCTGTCACTGGGGCTCACTGTCCCTTCGGGTGACGAGTGTCAGGGCCAGTCTGGGCTCAGCAGGGGCGGTGGCTCATTGACATCCCGTGAAACCTCAGGGAAATGCAGGTAACTCCCCATTGCGTCCCTGACAGATCAAAAATGGGGCTGCCCTGCTGCGTTCTAGAGCAACCTGCAAAAATCCAAACTCTTCATTTCAGACAAGATTTTGATACAGGTAAAATCCTCAGAGAGCAATTTAGTTATACCAAAATAAGATTAAAGCTTGTTCTTCCACATCTTGTTGTTCTGCTTGCAGTTCCAGGAGCTGAGCATTCCACAGTTGCCATAAATCCCCCCCCTGTACACAGCTCTGGACGTCCCTTGAACAGTACAGCTGTTAGAGCTTATGAGCACCCCCAGGAAAATCAAGATGTTGCACTGATGTGCAACCTGTACCTCCATGCTCCCGGAATTGGATCATTCATCCCATTCCAGCACAAGGTTTAATTTGGCTGCCTCCTGCTCCTACCTGTCTCTCTGCATCAGCTGGAAAGGAAGGAGCAGGGCTGTTCAGACTCAGATCAGTGCATCCTGAATGCCACTGCCTGAGGTGAATCCCATCCTGAACAGAAAATCAATCCCTTTGCATTTCCATGTTTCCATCCCAGCCCAAAAATACCCAAACTGTGCTGCCATTTGGTGTTAAATCAGCCCTTCTGCAGCCTGCTGATCCCTGCAGGTCTGGAACATATTTCAAACCTGTGAGGCCATTGACAACTTTTTCACCACCTCAGCAGGGGCACAGTGATGTCACTGGAGTTGGTTTGCAGCTCTTGAGTCTGGCTGGTCTTTAACCAGTACAGACTGGGAGATGTCTGTTGAAATAATATGTGAAACAAAGCAGAGTTTGCAGTGTAGGGACAAGGAAGCAAAAACTCACATGGAGCAGGGGGAAGGTGCTTCCTGCCTGGTGATTAAAGAAATGCTCCTAAAAGGCCTTTACTGCTGATTGAAGTGGTGCCTCTCAAGAGCCCATCTTGGTGTGATCTTGGCTGTGCTTGGTGAGGTGTTTGGTGCATCAGGCCCAGAGACAGGCACAGAAAAACACCTCCAGTATGTGCTGGATGGATCTGGGGTCAGGAATTCTGCTTTGCTCTGAGCTGACACCTGGACAGAGGGGTGGCACAGTGCTCTGTAATCCCAAAAGGCGGGCAAGGGTCCAAATCATCCACCTGCTCATGAACAAACGTCCTTAGGGAAAAAGCCGCTTTTCCCAGCTGGAGAATCCATGTAGAATGTTGGGGAAACTGGGATTTTCACTGAGGGGGCTGTGAAAATCCAGACCCTCGTTTAACCCCTGGTGTAACCCGGCTTGTGTCGTGGTTTGGGGGCTGGTTTGGAGGGACGGCCGCGGTGCCGGCAGATGGCAGTGCCTGTCAGAATTCCACTGTCGGGAGATCAGAATTCCACTGTCGGGAGCCCCGGGAATCTGCCCAGACGGGGAAAGGTCAGCGACATGCACGAGGCACGGAGCCACTTGAGCTCCATTGCCATGAGAGCCGTGACACCCACGACACCCGCTCACCAGAGCGGGGACCCCTCCTGAGCCCACCCTGCCTCCCGGGACCCCATCCAGGCGTTCCCAGTGTGGACACACGGGATGAGCCTGTGGGATGTGGAAGGGACGCTCCCCCAGCCTTGGCCATGACAAACCGGCCCTGCAGAGACTCTGCCCCTCCAGGGCTGCTGGCTGGGCAGCACAAAGATTCCTTCTGCATTTCCTAGCACAAAAATTCATTCCAAATCTTATTAACAGAGATGAGATGAAGGAGGAAGCAGAGCTGATGCCATTCTGAAGGTGGCACTGTCCTTAGTGCTGGGGAAGCAGCGTCCAGGGACCTGCACTGAAAGCCAACACTGTGATTTAGGGGGGCTGCCTCTCCCACTGGATGAATTGACTCTTTAGTGGTTTTTAAAGTAATTTTGAATGCTCATTAAAAATACCCAAACCGTGTACCCAAACTGTACTCCCCAAACAGCACTTTTATAAGGTATCATAGACATACCCCTAAAAGGTAAAATTCTGCTGTGAAGACATTCCTGCCAATTATGAGCAGGCAGAAGATCCGATGGAATTTCACTGGATTTGATGAACAGTTCATTACCATGGCCTTTGCTTTCATTGCAGGTAGTTCTGCTGCTGATTGGAATTCAGTCCTGAGCTGTTGCAGCTTTGCTGGGCCACTCTGAGCTGCTGCTGGGAAACAGGAGCCAGGCTGGCTGGGCTGAGCTTGCTGCCCATGCTGTGCTGGAGTGTCAAATACAAACTAACACGTGGAAAAGCAAAATTACATCTGCAAAACTGATTTTTGATAGCTGAAATCCTTGGTCTGGCTCCAGATTCGTGTCCCATCTGGACAAGACATCCAGAGCAGAGAACCAGAACCAGAACCAGAGCACTGACAAAAGGAATGTGTATATAGAGATGGGCTTCTCCCAGTCCCTGGGCAATATGACTATTAATAATATTCAAAGCTGTGGTTATTTCCCTTTCTTCAGCATGTCTGTCTTTGATTTTCTCAGTCTAGTCTCCATAATAAGATGTTATGTAGCCTAGATTTAAGCTGGTTAAGAATCAAGTTTTCTGATCTGCATGAAGTTCCATTAGTTCCCTTTTCCCTCTGTTTAAAAAAAAAAGAAAAAAAAAAAAAGAAAAAGTCAATATAGGAAAACAAAAATATCATTCCAATGCTGATGTATTTCATTAGTGATAGTGTAACTTTTACAAAAGAAAAAATTGAAAATCATTCAAAGCAGAACAAAAAATAGCTCGCAGATTCCTGTAATACCTACACATTCCTGCACAGTGCTTTGGTTTGGGTAAGTTCTCTTTTCCTGACCAGACAAATCTTCTGTGAAAGCTTTTCTGATGGGCTCTAATGTGTGTGCTCCTGGAATAAGGAATTAGGGAGGACAGGGGGACAGGACTGTGGGAACAGGGCAACAAAGCCTGAGGGTAACCTGCAGTCACCAGGCAGATCTGCCTGAGAGATGCAGCTGGCCTGACATTTGCTTTTCAGAAAAGGAAATATTTCACTAAGCTGGGGAGACAGCATGGTATTATCAGTGACAAAAGGGAAAAAATAATAAAAGAAGAACAAAAAAGAGGAAGACAAAAAAATACGGCAAAGCACTGAAGCGCTTTGAGAGCACTCCCGGGGACTGGCTGGATCTCAGGCAAACCCCACAAGTCCGTCAGCAAACACCATGACAGAGCGTGATGGGCGACAGGCAGAGGAAACGTGCCAGGGGAACCAAGTCTCCCCTTCTCCCCACTGTCCCCGCAGTCCCCGCTCCAGCCCGGCGGAGTTTCCACGGCGCCGGTGACGATTTTCACACGTGTGAAATGCGCGGCTTCTGCGCTCTTCCTTCCTCCTGGTTTTTAGGAACTGCTTTCTGTTTGTGTGATCTCGACAGCCCACACCCCCTGAAGGATGCCAGCCCAGCCCGCACTCCGGGAAAGGCGATCCCGCGAGGAGCAGGGAGCGCTCGGCGCTGGGGGAGCCGCCCGGGAGCCCCACGCTGCTCGCCCCGGTGAGCTCGGAGGTCTTTCCCGAGCTCAGAGCTCCTGCGATCCCGAGCTCCCCAGGCAGGGATTCGCCTCTCCCCCTGCCCAGCCTCTCTGCCGGCAGCGCCCAAACCCCTCCCTCGCCCCCCGCCCCTGCGCTCATTGAGAACAGATAAGGCGCCGTCACACGCAGCCTCCGCGCCCTCCCTCTGCCCCAGCCCTTCAAAAGCTCGGGACCACCACGGATCCCTCGGAACGGGAGAGGGCAGGAGTAGGGAAAGGCGGGCGAAGGAGAGGCAAAAGTGGCCCCGCAACGGCGGAGAGTGAGGGTCGGAGCAGAGCAGAGCAGGGAGATCGGGGATACCCAGGGACAGGGGCGTGGGCACCCTCCGTGCCACATCGATGTTTGCTGCGAGCAGGCAGCGGCAAGGAGGCGGGAGGCAGCCCGGGGCTCCGAGGACGATCCCGGCTCTCTGGTGATGGCATGGACCGGCCGCTGCTCCCGCAGGCTCTGCCAGCCCCGGTCCTGCCCCCGGCCAGCTGCCCCCCGGAGCCCAGGCGCCACACTGATGCGGAGCCGCTCGTAGCAAGTAAGTTACCGATTCCTTTGTTATTCCAGGTCACTCCCGATCTTCTCTGGCTGCAAAGGATCAGGAGCCCAGCAGGACAAACGCGGAGCTGTTGGGCCAGCGGGATGCCAGGCTCCTGTGCCCAAACCTGCCCGGGTGGGAGCTGTGGACATGCTCCTGCCCAGCTCACAGCTGCCACGGAACTCTTTGGGAAGGCAGGGATTGGATGCTGATCTTCGGCAAAAGCACTGTCAGATCTAAAGGTGTGATGCAGGAAAAGACATTTAAAAATAGGAACTGCTTAGATACAGGATTACTGGAGATCACTGGAACCCAAAGGGCACCAGGAGACTGATCAGTGAGCAGCCCTGAATTGTGTGGAGCGACTCCATAATTCTTATCTGGAGTCCAAGATTAAATTATTTCATAATTAGGATACTTGCCAGTCAGCTTGGAGTTACAGAGCCCTGGCAGTGCAATCTCCAGAGGAGGAAGTGGCATATGCAGCCCTTGGAGGGGACAGAGAATGCAGTGCGCTGGGGATCCCTCGGGGGTTATGGCTCTGGGAGGTAAAAGCATGACTGATTTTTTAATGTCCTGTTGCATCACTCAGAAGGGCGCCTGGGGTTCTCTTTGTGCCAGCACATGGTGGTTGAGACCACCAGGTTAACTTTTACACAGCATCTTTCCCTTGGGTTTGAACAGGGAGTTTCAGGAACCAGCCGAGAACTGGCAGGAACCGGCCCTGTCCCAAAAAACTTACCTCTGGCTTTTGGAGATTGTCATCAAGCAGCTCCTTCCTCCTGCACCCTTTTACTTTACAGTAGACCTTGGATTTGTGGAAGAGTGGCTCAGGGGGAAACCAAACTTGCTTTTCTCACTGGTTCTCTGTCCAGTCCAAGTAACCTGAATCTCCCCGAGAAGGTGGGGAGGGTGTGGGGCAGTGTTTGTGGTGGGGGGTTATTTCACTTCTGGGATTCAGTTCTTTGCCTGACTATTCTTACCCTTCTTATTCTTCTCTCAGTTGGAGATAAAGGATCAGGATCATTTCTGTTTCCCATGGCAGAATATTTTCCATCTCTGGAAAGTTCCAGCCCAATTATTTGAAAAAAAAAAAAAAAAAAAGGAAAAAAAAAAAAAAAAAGGCAAACAG
>VXBB01006903.1:183133-197297 GCA_013399915.1 Illadopsis cleaveri
AAAGAAAGGCAAACAGAGCTTTGGAGTAATATCCCAAGGCAAATCCCAAATCTCCAGATTCCTTTATTTAAGTCACCCACTTTCTGTTGGGTTGAAGTGAGGAGGGGCACTTGGACACTCGGGGCAAGCACTGGCCCTTGCCCAACAGTTTGGTATGAGGTCGGTTTGTCCCTCTGTGACTCCTGACCCCTTTCTGCAGTGGGTTCAAGCACTGATGAAGGCCTTGGGGCAAAAAGAGCCTGTGTTTGGTAAATCCAAAATGTGGACTCTTTGAGTGCAAGGCACTGCAGAAGTGTGAATTTGTTCAACAGTTTTATTGTACTTTTTTTAAAGCAGCTGCAGATTAGAGTGATTATCTGTTGCTGCGATGGTGAATTCCTAAACAATGGAGAATGGGAACATTGCTGCTCCTGGGGCAGGATTTTCTCCTAGAGCTGAGATCCTGCTTTCCCAACATTCAGGGTTTGCTGTTCAGAGTAAACAGCTAGGAGCAGAAGAAGCAGGAGTGTCTGATCAGGACAAGGGTGTCCCTGTCTTTGTCCAGTTGCGTTGGTTGAAAGACAATGGTCAGATTTTCAATGACACCATAAGGTGTCCCTAAAATAGAGTTGGGTGAGAGGCCAGGGACAGAGAGGCTGCAGAGTGCCTCAGGCACAGTCACCTCCTTGGAGGTGGAAGGATCAAATTGATTTATTTCCAGGCTTTCTTGTTGTTGGTAGAGAAAATATCATTTGACTGTTCCAAATCATGGAAAACACCTATTGTGGCTGCATCCTTTGCACAGGCACTGGTCACTCTCAAGGTCTTTAATGCAATAAAGTACAAGAGAATTGCCTGGGAGTTCCATGGATTAAATCCTCCCATCCTTCCTGAGCAGTGGAAATGTGCCATAGGAGACATTCCCAATCTCATAGAAACTCCATATTCTCCAGTCCTTGTGCTCTAACAAGTTGTAAAAGCCTGAATGATGCCTCAAAAAGCATTTTCTAGCTTTCATCTTATTTTTGTGTTAAAAAACCACACTCACTCTCTCTCCTCATCAGTTTCGTTTCCCCACTCTTTTCTGTGTAGGAGAAACAAAAGGAGTTTATATTTAAAAGTTACAGAGTTTTATTAAAAGGAGTTTATATTAAAATATAATGGAGTCATTATATTTAATGCAGCTGTGAATTTGTGTCATGTGTGGGGGTTTTATACTTCAATCCATAGTTGAGGGGAAAATGTATTTGAAACCTGTAGCTATTTGAGAGAACAGAAACTGCCTTGGTTGGCTTTGGAAATAATCTTGCTGGGTTATTCATCTGCGGGATCAGGCTGTGGAGGCTTTGCAGAGCGATCTTCAGACACACCTGAAGCAGACAGGGACTGCACTCCCTGCTGCTGGAGTGAGAGAAGGAGGAAAAGAGTTCTACAGTGATTCCAGGTGCTCATTTAGGATTTTGGAACAGCTAAATTTAATTCCTGCCCTGCCACAGATTCCCAATTGAGTGTAGAAGAACTAAGTGTCTTTGTGAGTGACTCCCCCATCCTGAAATATGGGAAATAGAGCCCTTACTTGGTGTCTTGGAAAATACATAAATAAAATTTTACAGCATGTGATATCTGTGTTGAGTGCTAGGAAACATTTGGATACTCTGGGGGTGGGAGAGTCACATTCCTCCCTCACAACTGACAATGGAAGGGCCCCAGGATATCAGAGGAAAAGGATGGATTGGGAGGTAACTCACAGGTAAAAGGAAAGTGCAAATGGCCATAAACCCTTCCTTGGGCTCAGACTGGCTCCCTGGACAGAGAGATTTTTTTTGAAAAGCCTGAGCACCTTCTGCTGGGGTATCCTGAGCCAATTGCTGCAGCCAGGGAACTTTTGAACCTTTGAATCTTTTTCCCTGGCTTTCAAGAGCACAACTCTTCTGCAGCCCTCCCTCCACCTGTGGATCCCCAAGCACTTCCCAAAGAGGCAGCCACCATAACCCCAAACCTCTATTTAAATAAGTCAGAAAGATGGAATAGTCCATGTTTTACCCCAAATCCACCTGCCTTTCCTCACCCAGCATGCACAGGTGTGTGTGGAAAGGCAGCCTGGTGGAGTTGACTGTTCAGTCTCACTCACACACAGGCAGTGAATAAAAGGAGGGAGGAAAGATGCTTTTCTCGGGGAGATCAAAGTTCCACCTCAGTCAGAGCCCATCTCAAGTAATTTTTCTTCAGATTGTCAAAGGCCATCTTCTCCTGAAATTTCTCCTTCCTCCCTCTTCCCATGAGCACTCAGCATTCAGCAGCCAATGCTTTTATTCCCTTCAGGTGCTGCTACTTTAATTTCCTTTATTCCTGTGCCTACTTCCCTGTGTTGCTCCTCTCTGACAATTAAGATTTCATTCCCTTGCAGCACTGTAACCTAAAGCAGAATTACGTGGCCCAGAGGAACCTGGGCACAGTAACCTGGTTTATGTGGTGTGGGCCAACAGGCAGCAGAAAAACCAAGTCAGGTTTTTCAGTAATCTTTGTTTAGTATTATTGGTTGCTTGTTGAGAAGTACAGGATTCATTGTCTGGAAAAAAAAAAGAAGACAGGGTTAAGGGAAAAAAAAAATTCTTCTGGGAAGGTGTGGGAGGTTTGCTAAAGAACAGTTGCTCAATTATTCTCCTAATGTGAGAAAACACAGGCATCGGATCTAAAAGAAACAAAAAGAAGTCTGCTTTTACACAAACTTGATGACAAATTCTTTAAACTCCACCTGCCTACCAGTTTAGTCCTTCCCAGCATCAAATCCCATCCCCATGGAAATCTATGTGTTTACTGCAGCCAGATCAGCAATTGTTCAAATGGAAAAAGCCCCCTAGTCAGCAGGGAAAGAAGTTTCTTCAAGTGTTTTATAGTTTTGCCTTCCTTGATGTCCCTGGCAAATTGCTGGACCTACCAGGAGCACATCAGCTCTGTCACAGGGGTTGGGAGCTCCTCTGCCAAACACTGCCTCCTGAAGATTGTCACCTAACCCCAGCCTGACTTGTGCAGCAAATCCCAGCCCTTAAATGTCACCACCTGCCCCGAGTGTGTCATCTGGGCAGAGCTGAACATCAGCAGGGCTGATAAAAACCTCTCTACAAGGCTGATAATGCACTGACTCACAGCCCCTCATGCAGTAGCCTGTCCTGAAGGAAGGCAGCTTTGTACAGAAGTGACATTTTTATTATCCTGGCCTCATTTAACCAAAGATGGTAAATGCCAAAGAAACAGAACACTGCCTGTGACTATAAGAGGCAATTTCACCTCGTGGCTCTCTGCGCTGGAGGGAGCAGGGATTTACAGACAGGAGCTGAAATCTCTGGGAGATGCATGAACATATTTACCATGATATGGCAGAGATGTTTATACCTGGCAGCAGGGGCTGTGTGCTGCACAGTGAGGAGTTAACCAGGTCCTTACACAGTTACACTGTTCCTTTCAGAGCATCTTGTCATTTGGGCTAAAGTTCCCAAGGGCAGTTAAAATCATAAAGGAATGACAGCAAATTTCCCAGAAGATTCTCATGCCTGGGATCTCACAGACCATTCACGTCCATATCACAGATTTTACTGCTGAGGAATTAAGGCAGAAAGAAAAGTAATGATTTGCTCAGAATTAGAAAACCCTGGAATCACTTGGAGCAGAAAGCTGGATAGTGTGCAGTCATCCAAAGCTCTGCTCAAACTGCTAACCTGGAACATTCCATTTAAAGACTCTGAAGCAAAAATTCATATGCTTAAATATTTATTTTCAATAACCACAGACTGAGGTTATGCTCATACTACAATGGGAGAGTTAAAGATGAAATATTGGTAGGAATTGTAATGCCACTGAAGCTGTCAGTGAACTTCTTATCCAGCAGGAATTTTTCTGGTTTACTGGATCACTTGGAAGGTGCTCCTGAAGGTTTGCAGAGATATTTCAGCTGAGCTGTTGCTGGAGGACAGTAGCACCACCCGAGATGTTGCCAGCCCCAAGTGTTTTAGTTAAAAAGGTTCCTCTGTGCATTTATTAATGGCCAGTTCCTCAAACTTGCTCCACCAAAGTGATCTTTCCAGGGATTTAGGATTTTTGGTTGCTTTTCCTCTATTCTGTTATTTGTAGTAAGTTTTAAGATCCTTTTGGTCTCTTTGGTGTGAATCTAGAACATGAAGTCTTCCACTCTAGATTGAAGTCTGGAACTGGATTGTTCTCTCTCTCATGGTGCCAGTGATAGCTTCAAATTTACTTTTATAACCAAATTATCTTTATACTAGTCTTTTAAAATTGAAAGCATGCAACACTTGCCTGCTTTTACATTTAGATTGATGACAAGCTTTTTAGTCCAAATGAAGTAATTTGAGATTAATCAATCAATGCAAACATACATCGAGAATATTATTTGTAAGAAGGAAGCGAGGAGGTTCTTCACTACCTGATTCCCAGTGGATGGGAGGCTTCTTTCCCTATTAAAGAGGGGAAAAAAGCGTGTGATTGTTCTGCCATGTGCTTTCACATGTTGGGAAGTGAGAGTCAAGCTGTGCCCTTGTCAGTTTTCAGCATCTTGCAGCACTTTGCACACGTGTAAAGAGACGAATTTCACAGTGCAGAGAGAGCCAGGCCAGGGGGTCTGGAGGTTTTCATTGCAGCAGGCAGTGAAAAGCAGCTGAGGATGTGTGTGAGTACACTTCGAGCCAGCTCTCAGGAGGGACAGAAACAGAGGAGTGACTCCTCTGTCAAAATGCTGCCTGCTTCCACTGGGGGAAGGGAACACACAGCACTGGGATTATCTACCCCATGTCCAGGGTGGGTGGCAAACCCGATCCCTCCCCGATTTCCCATCCCAGCACCACAAATCCCCGTTTGCTGCCCCTGGCCGTGGCTGCAGGGCTCAGCAGTGCCCCGGCCCTGCCGAGCAGGCGGTTGTGGCAGCAGGAGCAGCGCTGGGCTGTGCTGGGCACAGATGGTTGGGCTCCCGGCGGAGCAGAGCCAGCGGGGCTGGTTCCAGCAACAGGCTCGGCTGCTTCGTTGGAGCAGTGATTGATGGTGACTTAGACAAGGGCCATGAGGTATTCTCTGCCATTACCAGACTTGGCTGCAGCCGAATGGAAGTGAAAATTTGTTGCTTCATTTATTCATCCTGCCTCTGCTTCCTTCCCGCCCACCCTTTGTGCTTTTTAATACCAAAAAGATGAAGCTACTTGCTCAGTCTTAAAAATTGTCTCTCCCAAGATACTCTTAATTGTATCTCTACACCTTTTCTCATTCACAGGAGCATAAGAAGATTAAAGATAGAGGGAGCAGTAATAGATTTAGTTAGGTTTTAATAGGATTTGCAGAGGACAATGCAGGGAATGAACGCCACAGAAAATATTGCTGCTCTATCTTTGATATCCCTAAGGCTCCTTAGGTAGTCTTTGACAGAGATTTTGTCTGTGCCCTGCATCCAGAGTCAAGATTCTCATTTTTTAAAGGAGTATCTAATAATCTCAGTAAACAGGATGTTACATTATAACTGGCAGAAAGCATTGCTGCCTTCATCTCATGTTCTTTATTTCTGTCCTGGTAAGCATAACTCTGAATGTCAACAGTGGGCTTTTTAATAGATCTCTGATGCATTCCTGAAAGTGCCCAGAGATTTTGTCTAATGTCAGATGGAGCAAAGGGGTGAGCTTTGATAGATCTCATTAACAGCAGGCCTGGATTCATCACACCCTCACATTTGGGATTCAAGATGCTCAGTTAAATGTTTATTTCACGTTTAAAGCCCAGGCTCACAAATAAACTTCCAGAAGGTGATTCAGCACTCCTGAAATCTGAATTATCCCTAGAGATGCCTTTCTCTGCTGACTGCAAGGGAAGCCTTCATGCATAATTTAGACTTATGTGTGATTTAGGTACACAGTGGTGTTCAGCATTTTCTCTTAATTTCTAAGTTTTCTCTTGATATGCACCCAAAACCTGAGGCATGAAAAAGCTCCAGTCCCTCCTGAAAAGATGTTGATGTATCTTTACTTTGTTCTGAGTTGTGATCTCAAGCAAATTTGGTGAGTAAAAAAAAATCTAAGGACAAAAAGAAAACCCCCAGAATGTCCCAAGGTTTAGCTGTTCCATGCTCCCACAGCGTGCCCATCACCCCAGTAGTGGCTGATGTTTGAAGGGCCTGTCTGTTATAAACCAGTCTTTAATTCCAGGTCACTGCAGGGCTGTGTTTAACAAGTGGCTGTTGTGGAAGAAGTGTGAACCCTCCAAAAACAATGTCCTGATGGTCCAGCCAGTGAAACAAAATGGTTTTTGTCTCTCTGCCTTCTGCCTGAAATTGTCTTTCCTTGTTGTGCAGCCCAGCCATGGCTGGAGATTCCCGGATCTTCATGAACCAGGACATGGACATTGGGGTCACATCCCGGGAGCCCAAGAAGATCCCCAAGCAGGCTCGGGATGATGTCCCCATTGCCACAGACAGGACCCGGCTCATCTCTGCCGAGGGCAAGAAGCCACGGCAGCGGTACATGGAGAAGAGTGGCAAGTGCAATGTGCATCATGGGAACGTCCAGGAGACCTACCGGTACCTCAGCGACCTCTTCACCACCCTGGTGGACCTCAAGTGGCGCTTCAACCTGCTGGTCTTCACCATGGTCTACACCATCACCTGGCTGTTCTTTGGGTTCATCTGGTGGCTCATCGCCTACATCCGGGGAGACCTGGACCACCTGGAAGACGAGAACTGGATCCCCTGTGTTGAAAACCTCAGTGGATTTGTGTCGGCATTCCTGTTTTCCATCGAGACCGAGACGACCATCGGGTACGGCCACAGGGTCATCACAGAGAAGTGCCCTGAGGGCATCGTGCTGCTGCTGGTCCAGGCCATCCTGGGCTCCATTGTCAACGCCTTCATGGTGGGATGCATGTTCGTCAAGATCAGCCAACCAAAGAAGAGGGCGGAGACCCTCATGTTCTCCAACAACGCTGTCATTTCCATGAGGGATGAGAAGCTCTGCCTCATGTTCCGGGTTGGGGACCTCCGCAATTCCCACATTGTCGAGGCTTCCATTCGAGCCAAACTGATTAAGTCCAAACAGACCAAAGAAGGAGAGTTTATTCCCCTGAATCAAACAGACATCAATGTGGGATTTGATACTGGAGACGACAGGTTGTTCCTGGTGTCCCCTCTCATCATCTCACATGAGATCAATGAGAAAAGCCCCTTCTGGGAGATGTCCCGCACCCAGCTGGAGAAGGAGGAGTTTGAGATTGTGGTCATTCTGGAAGGAATGGTGGAAGCCACAGGTAAGGATCTGTCAGAAATCAGTCACTGTTTTGAGAAGGAAAGGGGCACAATGCATTATGGGCAGTTTGGCATTAGGATTTCACTGTCCATGTCACCTGGACTGGGAACACGGTGACGTTTGTCCTTGGGTAGTGGCTGACTCAGGTGGGGTGTCTAAGATAACCAGTAGTGAAAAGTGGAGCCTTTAGCTCATGCTGTAGTGTTTCACCCTCTTTTATAAGTCTGGGATTGAGGTGAAGGGGTTAGCCCTGGAGCTGCCCATAATCACTTAGAACTGATCCAGGAGAGAAAAAAAGCAATGGATTAAAGGATTTCTTGAAATCTCTGGTGGTGCTTTTTCCTGTGATCAAAATTCATGGTGCAAATCTTTTCTCTTTTCTTCTCCGTATTAAAGATTGGCTGCAACAGTGCTATTTTAGGTACTGCTGGAGTGTTGATTTTAATGGGGGCTATGAAGTGCCCAAGTCTCACTGTATCCCATAAAACAGCACGTGCTGAGGCTGAATGACTTGCACGTGGTGCAGGACATACATTCCCAGAAGGAGCTCAAAGAGGAAAAATACAGAAACTGCTTTTGTGACACTTGTAGCCCTGCAGCTGTTAAACAGCTCAGACAAAGCTGGGTAATGGGAGATTAGGAGATATCCTCAGCCCATTCCCAGTTTTCTCCTAGGGGTGTATTTGTGGCAGGATAAAAGAACTCTGAGTCCGTGTATAGTGAATCTGGGAAAGTGGTAGGCCTCAGCTTTCAACGGAGTGGGAAAGGCAGCTGAGGGAAGGGATGGGCACAGAGGCTCCTTCCCACAAAGAAAGGGATCTCCCACAAAGGGATCTCCCACAAGAGTTCTGCCTGGGCATGCGGCTGCACCTGGCAGTCATGGCACCATGGGTCATTTCCACTTGCATGAATCCCTTTGTTCCAGGTTTGGGGAGGAGCTGGCAGCTCTTCCTGCTGCACTTGTGACACAGCGAGTGTGTTCAAGCCCCTGAGATGCTCAGGTCTCTTCCAGGCAGAGTTTTTCAGTCTGGGGTGGACAGAAGGCCTTGATGGAATCAAGGGTCTGCAGGGGGAAAGGGCTGCAGTCAGCTCTGAGGAGAGAACTGCTGGCTAAAGATGGACAAACAAAGTCAGAGATGCAAAAAAAGCTTTTATAAGCAGTTTTCTCCTTTGGTGTTTCAGGATTTTAGTTATGAGCCCAGGGTTTTCCTGTGGGTGGTAGTTGGATTTTGTTTTCCATCTTGAAGAGGTTCTCTCTGAGTCATTAGCAGGGGTTTTCAGCTTGTTACAAGTACTCAGTGGTGTCAGCACCCTGTCTCACAGATTCTACTCCTTGCTGACTGTTGATGTTATCCCTTCCTGGAGATTTGCTCATTAGTCTCCCAGCAGTCAGAGGAGGAAAAATCTCTCAAATTCCTGCATCCCAAACCTTTGCTCCCAAAGGCAGCTGTCTAGAGAGGTAATTCAGTGTCCCAGAGTCTTTCTTTAGGTGATCAGCAGTAGCTAACTTTCCCGAACAGAGCTGATGGGAGGTGATGGATAAATTACATTCCATTGGGGCTGGAATACGTGTTGCAGAAGTGGAATTCACCTGCCATTTCCAGGGAAATGTTCTTCCCCAGCAGAGGATTGCAGAGATGTGGCAAAGGAAGGGGTGGGTGGAAAAGACTATCAAAGGCAAGGATTTGTAACAGTGACTTATTCTGCAGCCTAAACATTTATTAGAGGCTGGAGCCTCCTAATCTGAGCATGGAATGCAGCTCCTTGTTTGTCCAAAGCCTCTTTCCTCGTCACACAGTGACACTATAAATGCTTTGAACCCCTGCTGCTCTGCCTTCCTCACAGGAAGGTTCAGCCTCTGCTGGGGACGTGTGAGAGGAAGTCATTATCAATAACAACCTCGGAATTAAAAGCATGGCAGAGGAATAATATTGCCTTACAAATGGGCTCCTCTCCCAGAGGGATTGCACAGGCCAGGCTGTAAGGATATTAAGGAGCATACATCTGTGGAAATGAATTATCCTGGGCTCAGAAGGCAGCCTGGGAAGTCCCACACTGGAGATGGAGGAGGCGTTTTGCACTGAACTCGGAGCTGAGTGGACCTTGGATGATTCCAGGATCTGATTTGGAGGCTGGGATGGGTCCTGAGGGACCTGTGGCAGCCAGGGGTGTGGGATATTTTGTCACAGGAAGAGTGGCTTGCAGAGACAGTGTTTGTGCTTTCCTGCTTCATCCTCACACTTGGGAATATTGATAAAGCAGTTTGGGGTTATTAATCCCTCCCTCCACACCTTAAAATCTACTCCAGGCAAATTCTTCAGGTCCTTCCCAGCCCAGGCACTGCTCAAGCCCCATCTGCTCTCAGGAGTGGTGTGATATTTATTCCCAGCAGGACTTCTGTTAAATCCTGACACAGTCACAGCCTGGTCAGGTTCAGGGCAGTGTAAAATACAACAGAGCATTTGTTCCCTTAGCAACCCCTACAGAAAATTAAGAATCCACCCCCAGAGTTCAGAAGTACCACTGGTCAGAATATACAGCTCTGTTTTCCATAAGGTGTTTGGAAAGCAGGTCAGAATGGTGACTGGCAACATATCAATGACTACAGAAATTGATAGTTTAGATAGAATAGAATAGAATAGAATAGAATAGAATAGAATAGAATAGAATAGAATAGATGACTTAAAGTGGGGATATTTTTTACTGATAATTTGGGACAGTGATTTTATAGCTATTTTCAGTAGATTTAACCAGATGCACACGTATTACAAATGTAACATATTGTCTCCTCTCAAACAAGCAGCTCTATTTACTGACATTTAAGTTTAATTCTGACCCAGTGCAAGGCAAAGATGGTAAATAGCTTCAAATGAAAAGTGTAGAGTAAATTCTGAGGATTTCACACCCTTCAAGTCATTGAGTTTTTTACAAAGTGAAACACTGTGTCTTAAAACAAAGATTTTGTGTTCAAATTGCCTTGGTCTTTCAAAGGCCTTAGCAGCTCACCAGCCAACCTAAAATGCAGTGAGTTTATTTGGCTGAAAAAGATAATAAACCTGGTGTTATTCCACTGAGAGCTCTGGGACAGCCAGGGCTGCTCCACTGACTGACCCACAGAGCCAGCTGTGGCACAAAGCCAGGGGTAGCTTTTCAATATTTGGGGTGGGTGAGGCACTGTGGCTCCACGAGAGGATGGAAAAGGCCAAAGGGAGAGTGAGTTTTTGGGCAGATCTGTTGTGGTCACTGCTGGGTGAAACAAGCACTGTGAAAACAAAATCCATGTTGCTGACAGGTGTTCTGACTCCAGGGCTGCTCTGTGTCTTGGGCACAGCAGCATCACTCCCAGGGCCCCTGATGAATTTGGCACAGGGATTACTTCAGGGAATTCATTATCTTTGCCTTATCAGAAGGGGACTCTTGTCAAGATCAGCTGCCCCAAATCTGACCTGCAATAAAACGGAACAAAGCAAAGGTGGAAAATCTGTTTGCACAGTGAATACATTTTTGCGTTCCCTGCCTCTCTGCTTCCCAAAATCTCAGGGTCACCCTAGTGACAGGACAGCTCTTGGTTGCTGCTGGCCAAAGTTCCTGCCCTTCCCCTGCTGATCCCAAACTGAACAGAGTGTTCAAAAGCTGCTGGGACAGAGAAGAGCAGGGGAGGTCCAGCCCCTCCTCCCACAGGGTGCAGAGTCAGCTGGGTTGCGATGAAGGATTTAGCTTATCCAGTTAGGGAACATCAGCAAGTCCAATTTTTTTAAATACTGTTTTTCTCTGTAAGCCATCACTCCATGTGCTGACACACTCTGCATATCCTACAAGACTTCCTGGCAAGTAATTTGAAAGGACTTTCTTCTCTTCTTTTCCAGCTTTACCCTTCCTCCGCTATTTGCTGACAGTTATCCAAATCCTGCTTTTTCCTTAGCTTCCTGCTATTCCCCAGACACAGCATCCAGCACTGCTGCTCCCTGGGCACGGAGGTGGCAGAGCTTGTTTCTCCACTCCTGGTCCTCCCTGGTTTTCATTGCCTCTTTTTCCCAGCACAATTAAATAAGGCATAAGAGACACTCCAGATGCCTGATTAGTCCAGTCACTAAATGAAGTTTTAATGAACTCTTATGTAAGTACAGGTATATATTTTTCTGGCTTAGAGTCAGTGTGATAAAAAGGGATTTAATGATTAGAAGTAATTAACCCATCCTGTCCCTGTGGGAGTGTAGGCAAACAGCAGAGTTTTCACCTCAATTTATCCACCTTTGCAGAGGACAGAGTACAGTTTCCTGGCTGTAACTGTAGGGCCAAATGGGGTAGGCACAACAAAAGATAAGTTGAAATTAATCATGATTTTCATGGGAGCACAAAGGAAGGGTGAAATTACTGAATGAAGTTTCTGGGCATTCATCATCTGGTTTGGGTTGTCTTGTGTTGTTTTGCATTTTGCATATAAATAAGTTTTCTTCTGCGAGGAGGATCTTGCAGAAATGTTACAGAAACTGCCTAAAAAATTATGGGGAAGAGATGTCTCAGGTGATTGTGTTCATGAGCTGGACTGTCCTCTGGAGGCAGAGGCTGGCAGTGGTGTCTGAGGTGCCTCTGCAGTCACTGTAAACCCTAAAGAAGTTACCTGGTGTGAGCTTGGCTCGTGCTGCGCCTGGTAGAGACATGGCAATTGAATCCAAGGTCTTTATGTCATAAAGTCCTTTTATTATATTTATCCCAGTACCTAGGAGCTTTTGCATGCCTGGAGAGCATTCAGATAAATTAAAATCCTATTACTCTCCTCTGGCATAAATATCAAAGTGAATCAAGCCCAGCCATGTCCTCTAAAGGAGACAAGCACAAATAATTGGAGGACCATGCCACTACCTTCTAATATTCCTTTTCAAGTTGGAAGAATATTGAATTTTTGGAGGTTACAGTGTTCTTTAGTTCAATTAACACAGAGGAACTAATAACTTTTGTAACTTACCATATGCTAATGCAAATTGAAAGACATTAATTGCTTAATTACAGCAATAGAACTTAATTTTTTTATACCTTTTCCTTGTCACCCGTAAACTTCTATCACTCCCACTGCACCTCCAAAGCCATCAGTTCCTGGGCAGTGGGTGTTCCACAGCTTCAGAGCATCCAGAAGAAGGAGAAAAGTCACCCTGGACACAACAGAATGGGCAAACAAGGGCAGAGGAGTGAGATCACTGCCAGCAGTGTCCATGTCGGAGAGGGCCAAGCAGATCTGGCCCAGCCCAGGCAGCCACATGACATTTCCCAGCAGATAATCTCTGAGCTCCCTGGCATTTCAATGAGCACAGTTAATTTTAGCCTGATGAAAAATGTTGTCTTGACAGCCCCAGGGGCTGGGATATCTGCCCACTGAGGAGGTTCTGGCCATGGAGCAGCACTGGAGGAAGATTCACCTCTGCTCTGGATGGGATCTCATCGAAGCCTGGAGAGATTTCGGGGTCGGCAGAGCACCCTCTGTGTCCCCTGTGCTGTCCCATTAACCCTCCAGTGAGGTCACCTGGCCAGGATGGGATGTTTGCCAAAAATCAGCATCCTCCAACAGCTGGGGAGAGCCTTTGGTGGCAACCAAAGAGCTGCAGATGCAGATTTGGGGTGACAAGGTCTGGTTTCACCTGGGCACCAGGAGCACGGTCCCCTCTCCCAGCACGTGCAGCCCAGAGCTCTGCTCCAGGGCAGGAGCAGCGGGATCCTGCCCGTGCAGCCTGAGCAGCCCCAGCCCCGTGCTGAGCCGGCTGCTCCTGCTCCCTGTCAGCACGCTCAGACATTCCAGCTCTTTGATAACTCACTGTTATGACAGGAAAGAGCCTTATTGGAGAGTTCCCTGGCACTTGTTTAACACCCCAGCGTTTCCTCTGCTCTCAGATGTGATGAGACACCTGCTTTAATACACATCACAATCTATTCTGGATTTTTCATCTGCTGGGAAGCTGTTTAGGGAGGATCCCTGGCTGCCTAAAGCAGGAACAGGCACAGCTCAGTTATTGATCTGTGGCTCCAACCCACAGGCAAAAAATCCACTTCTTAGGATCCTGCTATAATGAAATTATCATTCAAACTCTGTGAAATGTTTATTGCACAACTTCAAACAGGACACAGTGCCCTGGTCTCCAGCATCTATAAATCCTGGAACTGGTTCCAGCTTTATTGAAAACTTGATGCATCTGCTTCTAACTTTGAACAAGTTTTATCTTCGGTTTCTATTAAAATTGAGTTTTCTTTGCAACATGAAGCTGAGCTGCTGCATTAAGAAATGAGAAAGCTGCAACTAAAAGTTGGCACCTGAAGATTTCTCATATCATTCCATGTTTTCCACAACAGACAGATTGCACACATTTACATTAAACATACTTTTTAATTTTTAAACCAGATTGTTTAGGAGGAAGGGAAACTTCTAATAGTCTTTCAACCCAGAAAATGTTAGAGTTGACAAATATGTGTCTATGACTTCAAGTACACCTATTTGGACTGAAAGAAGGAAAATGAGGATATAGGGCCACAAAGATGATGGGATGGAGCAGCTCTCCTATGAGGCAAGGCTGAGACAACTGGGATTGTTCAGAAGAGAAGGCTCCAGGGAGAGCTCAGAGCCCTTTCCATGTCCTAAAGGGCCTCCAGGACAGCTGGAGAGTAACTTTGGACAAGGGATGGAGGAGCAGGACACAGGGAATGGCTTTTAAACTGCCAGAGGGCAGGGATGGATGGGATTTTGGGAAGGAATTGGTCCCTGTGAGGGTGGACAGGCCCTGGCACAGGGTGCCCAGAGAAGCTGTGGCTGCCCCTGGATCCCTGGCAGTGTCCAAGGCCAGGTTGGACATTGGGGCTTGGAGCACCCTGGGATAGTGTAAGATGTCAATGTTTAATGTCCCTTCCAACCC
>VXBB01006905.1:0-22432 GCA_013399915.1 Illadopsis cleaveri
GAAAAGTGAGGGCAACAGACCACAATTAGTGACCACATGATATAAGTTTGATTTACACACTCTAAATTCCTTCCAGTTCTTTTGATAGAGGCTAACACAGAATAAAGATTTTCAAAGAATATACAAAATTATATAGTGATTTTCTCTTCATGAACTCCTCTACATCACTGTATTAATAACTTTGAAATTTCTACAGTCAAGTCTCCATTTTATGACTCTGACTTGTGCCCAGCATTGTTCTAGCCATCAACAGATTTTAGAAATTCTATGCTTATCCTAATATTGGCTTATTATAAATATATGGGGAAATTCTTGACAATATGACAAATTGACAACATGCAAACTTCTTTTTGTTTTTTCCTGTGAGGACTATAAAAAGCACATACAAGATTTTTATTTTTTTTTTACTTGTCTCAAACAGGACCACTCACAACTCAGTAGGTTTCCTGGGATCACCCAAAATGTTATTGTATTTCACATCCATCTGTACCCAAACATTGTTGCTGCCTCTTTAAGGTCCAAAGGTGCAGCCAGAAACAGAATTGTGAGGTCAGGGGTTGGTACCACAGGCTTTTGAAAGTTTTCCTGGCAGGCAGTTCTGATACAGTTTAACACATGGCCAGAATGTTATGAGCTGTGTGTAAATGTATCAGTCTCTGAGGGTGTCCTGCACTTCTCAGAATGGCTTAAAATTATTTTGTGTGATGGCTCTTCAGGTGTATTTTGTAAAGTAAAGGTTTTAATAAAAGCAAAATAACAAACAATACAGAAACAAAAGAAAAGACAAGCACAGGTGTTAGAGAAACCTCTGACATCTTGCTAAGACACCCTAAAAAAGCCCAGAGCACCTCTGTGCTCGTCTTTAAGTACTGAATGACCCAGGAGGGTTCTATTGGCAGTTTGCTGATAGAAACAGCTACAGGTTTTGAGAAAACTCCCAAAGATCCAACTAGTTCCCCTGTGGTGGCACTGAGCCAATTACAATGAGAAGGCTATAGAAAATTCTAGTTTAACTTCCTTACATGATCAAAGGTAAACCAAAACTTTTTTCCTTATATAGAAGCACCTGCTTGGGTGTGGAAATGCATTACTACACAGTTTGGTCTCTTTTGCGGTGTGATTTTTGCCACACTGGCTTATTGGCTTTTGCCTTGGGCAGAGGTCTCTCTCTGTCCATTTGGTTTGGCTCTTGGTTTCTTGCTATAAAGCTGAGACAGTGTGGGCAGAGGCTTTTCCTTTTTGGGTTCTCCTTTCAGTTTTTTGGGGGATTTTTTCCTTGTCTCACAGAGGCTGAATTGGGGTGAATTCTACAGGGGCCTGCCTATTGCCACCGTGTCAATTGGGGCAGCCTTCGTCCCAGCCCAATCTGCTCTGAACACGCCAATAGCACCTGACTCACTGTGGAGTCACCCCAGCCCAGCCACCCTGCCTCGACTGCTCCTATTATCTCCTGCTGTGAGAAAGGTGAAGTCCCTCTGTGGGTGAGAAAGGTGAAGTCACTCTTTGGGTTCTAGCCCTGACTGAGTTTCCAGCCACCATTGGGGCATGCCAGCTTCCTTTCTCAGTGAGTCTCCCCGCCAAGGCAGGCGGAAAACTTGATACCACCTTTCCTTTTTTCCTTCTATCCCTATGCCTGGCTGCAGAGTGACATCTTGGGAGAGGGTGTCCCTGGCATTTTTGGTCTGTCTTTGTTCTGGACAGCACGCAAGATTTAGTGGTTTTGTATCTGATGGGTTACTTGCTGTTTTTTCTTGCCTATTGGTGTTCTGCTTCCTAGTAAACTGCTATTTTTTTCACTTATATCTGCTTGTATTCATTTCTTATTGGTGGAAAGGGATTTGTTGAGCCTGTAAAGGGAGGCAACTCATTTCCGAGTGTTATAATTTAAATTGTCTCAAATCAAGACAGTAGAGAGTATAGTTTTTAACAGGAGAAGAATGTGTTTTTCCTCTTCTAATTCTCAAAAATTACCCCATTGGGTAACTCAGCACATCATTCTGTCTTACTCCTGGAGTAAAGTGTAGTCAAATAATAAAACTTGAACAAGCAAAAAGAATTGATTGTTTAATGAAGTTACTGACTGAATTCCTCTTTAAATGATGCATTTAATTATTTACTGCTTAAGCTGACATAGGAAGCTCCCAGTAATACAACATATGAATGAAAATATTAGTTGTATCAGACAGACCTTTTCCCTCTTTAAAAAATATTTGCCAGTGGAGAGACATTTTTACATCTTGGGTCGCTGCAATTGTTCTTCTTGATTGTTTTTCTGCAACACATGAGAAGAGTAGTGACTGCAAAATCCAGTGTGCCATGCCTAATTGCATAATTTATTATTCTAAGTTTTTCTCCTCCTTTTTTTGTTCTTTCAGCAGCATGCAGGACTGAGGCTCATAGCAATGTCTCAATTTCTCAGGTGGCAACAATCTGCCTCCACTGATGTCTGGTTTCCACATCTGGTGAACCCTGTAGTCTTACAGTGCTATAGTTTACACAGCCTTTCATGCCATGATGTAATAATTGTTTAAACTATTGCTTGCTTGTTATAATCCTGAAGGTTCATGCCTGCATTCATGCCCTGATAACTAAGTCCACCTTTTTAGGTTTGCAATGAAAACTTTCATTTAAATTGTGATACCATAAAGCCAAAACGTTTGCTCATTGTGCACAGGGGTGTTTGCCTCTAACTGAGACACGCTGACATGCTGATGCACTGACAAGTTGCTTAGAAGATTTACCTGGAAAATACTTGCATCAAAGCATATATTTACAAACATGGTTGGAAAATGTGTTAGATTACAATGCAGCAAAACCTTGTTTTCTTATTAAGTATTTGCTTGTGAAGGCACTGAGTAACTGACAGCTCCAACTACTTCAAGAACAGACTGAAAGTATGGCTGATTAAATCTGTTACTTTCTGTAGAGATCTTACAAATATTTACAAGAGAGCGGTAAAAGTAAGTAATTTTTTATCTTTGCTTGTCTGGTAAACATAGGCTAGAGAAAAAACATTTTCTGCTTAGAAGGTTCCCATTTCTTTAGTTCTTGATGTTACACACTTGAGAATCACAGTAATGATACTGGAAAGCATGTTTGGTAGCTATAGGAATGACACAGAATTGAAATAGATTACTTAGATACTAAAATTTCACCAGGTAAAGATTTCAAGAGCTGCTTAAGTAATCATGTCTCAAAAATTACATTGGTGACGTGATGTGTCATGAAGTCTGGAGATTAGACAAACTCCTGAATTCCCTTCTGTCCCTATTTTCTATGATTTTTCATGTTGGTGTGTGGAACTCCCTGGGAAACAAAGGGACATTAAGGCACTGTAAAATCAGACCAAAAAAAGAGGAAAGGCTATGTTATGCTGCAGTGCATGATGTTTTGAGTTTAGCAAACAATATGCATTTTTTTTTAATTGAGACTTAATAACATTGTTTCATTTGTGCTCACATATTATTGTTTTCATCAAGTGTTCCTCATGAAAAGAATGTGGAATTGAAGCAAGTAGATGAGAACTGACTATTGCAGGAGTAAATGATTCCTGAGTAATGTTTCCAGACATATTACTTAATGTCATTACAGTGCCCCCAATAACATCTGTGCATGGTTGGCCTTGAGCAAGAGTCTAATGGCACATACTGTGACAGAGCCATGGTCACCCTAGCACATACAAGTCATGGTGTCCTGGAGCTCTTGTCAGGGAACTAAAAGCTATTTTTCCCCTCAAGCCTAGTATTTAGACAACAAACATGGGATGAAGCAGCAAAAAGAATAAGTCCCTTTTTGAGAGACTTTTTGATCTACTCCCTAGCTTCATGTACATGGAAGACATGAAAAATAGTTGAGCTTGGTGAGAAAAACCCCAAAAGCAACTCATGCTTTGGAGTCTAATGCTGAACTACTTAGGAAAATATTTGAGCCATTATCTTCTCTTGCAAAAAATGATCCAGCTGACTGGTGGGAAGTCAAGTGAAATGTCTATCTTTATTATCTCCGTAATGTTGGAGCAGGTAGGAAAACCCACCACATAATAATTCAGCAATTCTGTTTGGCAATCACAATTCTAGTTCGCAACATCTTCTCTCTGTGTCTTGTACATGATGTTATCTAAAATGACACTACTGAAATAGCCATGTTTTGCAACTTGCATTCTGCCCTGAATATGACCCAACATTCAAATTTGAAAGGCTGAGTGAAAAAGCATTTTCAAGTTTCATGCAGAAGAGAGATACTAAAGCTGGTAAAATACTGTGAAAGGAAGTATGGTAACAGCGCTTTTACGAGTGCATTTTTTTCATTATTCTTTTTATTCCAGGGCAAAGCAGATGGTTTTCCAAGAAAAGCAATGATACAAAATCTCTCTCATACCAGAGAGAGCAAAGATAAGCTAGATCCATATGCTATTTAGTAAATAGTGAAAGTATGTTTCATTTTGCATTATATTTATTCAGAGGAGAGTAGAGGATCAGTACTTCTCCCCCAGCTTCCAAACTGTTTGATCCTGGACTTTCTTTCCTCCTCAGGATGGAGATTAAACTGTTCTGACAGATTCATCACTGAGTTCAGTGCTCACCAAGGCTCCCATAGGATTATATGTCCTCAGCTCTTCATCTTGCTCCAAAGTTGGAGGCAATGTTTGAGCCCATAACTTTTCCTGGAAGCACAAACGGGTGCTTATAAACAACCTCCAAGATGGGAGTCAGCTGAAGCTGGCAAATATGGATAATAATCAGGTATTTGTGGATCTCTAGGACTCATGGAACCAGTCTTACAAAATATGGATGGAGCAAACCTAAGGCTCCTCCTAACTTTGCTCAGAGTTGATGTATTTTGCAGACATTCAGGAAATCACTTTCTTTCACCATGCATCTGCTCAGAATGACAGGCTGCTGAGGAAAGAAAGCTTTTGCCACTACCTGATGATCCCACCAATAGTCAAATCATAGAGACTGACATTGCTCGCAATTATTTTTCCTTTGAAATCTAACTAATTTGAGTATTGTTTTCATTCCTCCTTGGTAAGGCATTTACTTCAATAGAGGTGCTTGCACTCTAATTTCCTGTGTTGCCTTTCCTACCTAGGAGCAAACAGCAGAGAGGGTTTGGATAGAAAATTACACCAGCAGAGGGGTTTGGATAGAAAATCAAAGCTGGGGTTCTTCAGAGATGCTTACACAGGTACAAGCATTCCTATCACTGTGTTGTATAGTCTCTATTTGACACAATCTGACATCACCACTGCACAATGGCAGAGCTATGGGATTTGCAGGCCTAGATGGCAGCACCAAGTCTGGGGCAGCTAAACAGAACAAGTGTTTCTGCGTGAATAACTAGAAGTAAAATTAATAGGCATCCAGAGTATGTAACAGACCATATTCTTCTGAAAAGGTTTGGGGGTTAATACAAGCATTGCTGGGTAGGCATTGGATTGTCCCTGGAATAACATCCTTCCCTTTCCACATTGTGTTTGCACTAAAACCTCAAACCTTGCTGTTTGTTTTATGCCTCCAGAAAAGCTTTGCAAATTGCAGTGTAGACTAGAAGTGACAAAGCAGGATGTTTTCTTTGTGAGAAGGCACCCTGAGTACACATTCTATCATCACTATTCAGTTTTCAAAACAGACATGACAATGGTGGTGGTAGAGTGCCAGGTGAAAGGCCTGGATGTTGTTGTCATCATCATCTGTCCTGGCTCAGCAGGAGAAGAGTCAGCCAGATGTGACCCTGGGCAGATACCCTGGGTGACTGGCGCAACAGTAAGGTGGCACGGTTCTCCAGAACTCCAAAGAGGTCCTAAAGTCAGGTGCAATGAGCAAGTCAATTCTTATTCAGAATTTTTTCCTCTCTTTAAGATCAAGTATCTTGTAAAGTACAGTAACATTTGTTTAATTTTATTGTATCTTGGACTTTTCTGAGTTACAACTTAATTCAATATATAAATATTGTCATCATATAGAAAATATATGTTGATAATGTATTGTAATAATATATTATTAATATTGTTATATAATATTATTAATATTGCCAAATTAACTCTAGGTCACTATGATTCCAAAGATCAAAGCTTTATCTTTTTGATGTGGGCAATTCTATTAAGAAACTCAAATATAAATAAAATAAATATAAATAAGAGAAATACTGACTCTGAGGAACTTCCATTCCAAAAGCATTGCACATCCTTGCTTAAAGGGCAAAATAAGGCTGAGAGTTGCAGACTCGAGCATGTGTTCCAAGGAATAAAGAGAAAAAAAAAAGAAATGCCAACCTGCTGTTGGGTGTAAGCTGGTCTTCTGCTTTAATTTGAAACAATGAAGTTTACACAGCTTAAAGTTTGTTGCACCTACTCCCTTAACATGTTACAGCATCACAACAAAGTGTAACATAGAGTTGATTTGTATGAAATATGTTTAGAATGTAAATTCAACTTGTCTTTTTTGTTTTTTTTTCATTAGTATCACTCTTGTAAATAGCATAGTAGACAGTGGAATTTGTGCCTGGGTACAAACGGTAAATCAAATCATGTAAACACCTTCCTTTTCTTTCCATATCCTTGATTATTCCATAAGGCTCATGAGGCATAATTTTTGAAAGTCCTAGACCCTAAGTTAATAGGTATTTGTTTTGTTTGTTTCTTTCCATTAGCAGATGAAAATTAATTTTCAGTACCTGGAATTAAGGAACAGATTATCTCAATAAATGTGTATTGATACATTTAATAGTTCAGCAGAGGTCTGGATGGGGCAGGAAGAAGAGATAGAAACACAGCTATTTATATCCATGTTGAGATAACTGAAGACAAAAATCTGCAAAACAAAGTCTTAAATTTGAATTCCAGGTCATATACTTAGCTGCTGTGGGATAGCAAAATTAGTAACCTCTTCAGCACTATCTAAGATATATCATGGGACTGGTATGCCAGTAAACTTATATTAGTGAGAAATCAGAATATAGTTTAAGTACTCAATTTTAAAAACATAATGGCAGCCCTTTCAAAGGGGTAGCAAGTTATAATGATATCCCTACATGCACATCTTCCTGCATTTGCACTAGAAAAAATACCAGGACAGTGATTAATATCATAGAGCCTCCACATGCCAAAACTTTAAAAATACAGTAATAGTTCAGCTATCTCCACAGATGTTTGCTTCTTGACTTTTTTTTTCTTCCTATTTCATGTTTTTTCCCCCTACATTGAGATGGGGCACAGCTGACACATCTTCCTCCTCAGTCCAGTTTGAGCTGTGTTGATTTGGCACAACTGGTTTTTGGTAGTGGGGAAGGCCCACAGAAATGGCTTCTGTTAGAAGCTGCTAGAAGTTTCCACCATTGTGGGCCTGATATTTCTGGGTCTGAGAGATTTTAGATTGCTAGCAGCTGCTAACTTTTTCCCAAGGAAAAGTTTCTCAAGAAAGCTTCTTCTCAAAACAATCTTGGCAAACAACTATCCTTTTTCAAAACATTCTTTCTCCAGGTGGTGTTTTGCTGTTTCTCTAGTTTAACCAATGGGATTAGAGAGGTGTCGTTCCTATTCACCAATCACGTTAAAACTGTATCGGAACACCTTATAAAAGGTAGTAAGAATTAGACCAATAAAATCTTTTTTCTATGCCCTTTGTCGTCTGAAATATTTGGAGTCTTTCATCCTTCTTTTGTGTCCAACAGTGACACACCATGCCTAACAGGGCCAACCTCCAATGGCTCTGAAGATGGACATGCTACTGGGCCAATTAGAGACATTGGTAACACTTCTGTGATGATAAATTTAAGAAGAAAATCAAAACAGCACAGGCAGTTTTTTCTAGGGGTGGCGAGGTGATGCTGCCAGGGACCATCCTGGCACAGCTTGCAGCGATGCACTGCCATGGCTGCCACCATCTTGGCATGGCCCACAGCAAGTCTTGCCTGCCTGGCCACTCCTAACCAGCTGCACTGTGGATGGAAGGGCAGGGATGGCGGCGGCAGCTTCTCTTTCCCAGCGCCTCACATGAAGAGAGGCCTTAAACAGCGTCAGTAAAGTGGCAGCCAGCAGGAAAACTAGCCAAGTGGCTCTCCAGTGTGGAACCTAGACAAGATAACCTCTCAGTGCTGAGGGATCTTGTATGGACCTTTGAATTGGTGGAACTTGTCAGCAATGATACCTGCAAGCAGCAGTTTTTCTTCTAGTCAGAGAAGAAAAGGAAGTGAGGACATGTGAGAGAAAACAACATGGCAGCACCAATGTCCGTGGGAAAACAGGGGGGAGGAAGTTCTCCAAGAACCAGAGCTGAGATTCCTCTGCAAGCCGTAGTGAGGATTATGGTGAAACAAACTGTGGCCCTGTAATCCATGAAATCCACGGGGATTTCAGAAATCCACTTGCAGCAGTGGGAAAAGTGCTAACACTGGAGTGGATGTGTTATAAATTAATCAGAATCAAAATTAGTAACAAATAATTTATTCAACAATTTCAGAGGACAATTTGAAATAGCCACAATAAAAGAGCAAGCAACACCGGTGTTGGGTGAGTAGACGGACAGACTCAAAGTGAGCTGTCCTTCCCCATCCACACCGGGTCTCTGAGTCCAGGCTTCTTTATATGGTTTTTTCTGCCCTGGAGCAAGTATGCTGTACATCTCCTGTCCGATGTACATATTCATGTTATCCTTTTCTTTTTTGGGTTAGCGTTGAAAGGATTTCTTGGCAGAGCTGCACCTCTGAATAGAGTTCTCAGAACATTTCTTTTAGATGCTGAAGCTCCTTATTCTCCTGGTTATCAGGTTATATCAGGTGTTGATGGTCTACAGGTGGAGTCCCCACCTTGGACTTGATGGGTCATCTTTTGCCTGGCCACATCCTTTTCTTTTGCTAACGGTTCTTTCCCCTGCTATTATTTTGAGCAGTTTCGCACTGATATGGGTTTCGGGGGCTGGAGATGCCTTTACAATCTTTTTAAAGTCAGAACTTGGAACATGATTTTTCAGGTTATACATACAATATACTTTAATACACGAATTTACCCAAAGCATGTATCACAGGTGGTTGCTAGAGAAAGCTGTGATCCAGTGGAAGGCCCAAATAGAGATAGAGAAAAAAGGCCCTTGCTTCCAAACTAGAGCAGCCTATCCTTAGAAGACTGCACCCCGTGGATTAATGACACACGCCACAGCAGTTTTGGAAAGACTGTTTGCCTGTGGGAGGGACCCCACAGCGTAGCAAAGACTCCTCTCCCTGAGTGAACAGAAAAAGATCTCCAGTGACAAACTGGCCAAAACTTCCATGCCCTGTCTCCCTGCACTGTTGGTAGGAAAGAGGGAGAGTCTGAGGGGGGAAAGGTGTTTTAAAGGCTTCTTTTACGTCTCATTATCCTCCTCTTACTCTGTTAATATTAAATTTACTTTGTACCTTTAAATTTGAACCTGTTTTGCTCTTAGAGTGTTTTTCTCCCAGTCCTTATCTCAACTCATTAGCCCTTCGTTAAACTTTTTTTTCCTCTCTCCTCTGCCCAACTGTGGCGGAAAAAGGTGAGTGATCGACTTTTGTGGGTGCTTGGAATTTGGCCCATACCAAACCACAAACAAGAGCATTCTTCCTGCTGGAGCCAAAGTAACTTGAGAAGCTGTGAATGCTTGTAGGATGTGAATGAAAGTAGGAGAAAAAAAGGGTCAGCATCTGGGGTCTGGTAATTATTAAAGAGCTTGCTAGCAGGGTCAGTCCTTCACTGACTGTTCTTATTAGCCACTTGCAGAAGCTGTGTAGGTTAGTCTTTGCTGGAAGTATATAGAAATTCAATATGTTTGCATACAAAATGACCCAAGAGCAAAATAATAATTAATTGGCCCAACTTCTGTCACTGAAGAAGATTATTCATTATTTCATCGAAAATAGGGAGTGACACACTTAATGTCAAGGTTCCTGTGTTTGGTTGAACTTGTCACATCTGATGAATTGAAGGCACCCAGGAAGCCTGGCAGTTTCATCTGTTGCAACACAGAGTCTATGTCAGTTTTGTGTTTTCAGAAGTTGTAAGGGGGAAAGCAAGGGGGGGAAGGCAGATGAACCAAAAGCAAAACACTTTAGACTTTGATGTCAGACTCTGAAACTTTACTTTTCTTCTTTTCATGAGCTACATTTTTTACCAGCTACTACTATCATTAAAATAAAACTAGTGCAAATACAATGGAGTGGGTATTAAAATGTAAAACTGTATTTGTATTGTGAAAGTGATGTAAGAATCACGTTAGGGATGTGAGGAATAAGGAAAAAATTCGTGTGGATAAAATATAGTGTGTTTAAAATTAGAAATGTAGGAAAATGTATAACATGATTTTAACCAAGCCAGGTGTGCAAACGGCAGGATCCGCTTATCAGATCCCCATTCCGGGGAGAACAATAAGCGTGGCCGAGACCATTTACAACAAAATGGATGTAGCCAGACCCATGATGGTCGCTTAATCACCCACCATCAACGCCCAATATGAATCTGGAGCCAAGCTACTCAACAATACGCCTTGCCGGGAAACCCATTCAGCTCCTGGAACCTGGACAGGAAACCCTTTCAGAACATTAAACACTGGACTTGCATACCGAGACCCACAAAAGCCTTAGCCCGAGGATATGAAAAACCATATAAAAACTGGACCCTAGAGACTTAACGTGTGGCCAGGGGGAATCAGTCTCTCGGGGGACTGTCTCTCTGCCACCCACACTGGTGTTGTTTTTTTCTTCTATTGTGGTTTTTCTTGTTGGTGAAGGGATTGTTTTAATAAATTGTTTTCTTATAATTTGATCTCGCTTTTCATTCATAACAGGGACTTGGACCCCTTAAAATACATGTGTAGACACTGCAATTTCCTTCCAGCTAGTGACACATCTGAGAATATTTCATTCTATGAATGAACTCCTGTAAGAGTTATTTCCAAAATGTAATAAAGATGACATTGCATGATTTGGTAAATATTAGTTTCCATGTCAGGATTCTGTACTGAATCTCACCCCAAGAAACTAGGGACAAAACCAGCCTTTTAGTGACTCAGCTACATCAGATACTTTATTTTTCTGTTAATGAAAAATGCTTTTTCCCCTTAATTGAATCAACCTGCTCAAAAAATAACAAAAATTTCTTACAGCAATCTGCATCACATTCTAAGTGTGCTATTCCTGCAAATCAGTCTGAATTACAAGACTTTCAAGAATAATAATTTTTCTACCTGAAAACCTTTTAACCTATTCTCTTGAAAGAATATTTAATATTTTTTCATCCTGTTTTTGTCCTTTCCTAAATTTATAAATAGCTAGCAATTAATACAAACTATATGCTTGGAAGATGCATAATGTATCAATAAGACTTGAAAGCTTGAAATCAATTATGTGTGTATTTCACAACTGACTGCAAAAAATAATTTTTTTCTACATGATTGGACACTTGAAATAACATATTTTATTTTGCAGAAGATTTTTTTGGAAACATAGTCTTCATCATCATGGCAGGGCAGAGCTGTAGTCATTACTCCTCTGAGAAGCAGCATGGACCTGCTATGAGCTATTTATACAGTACCTCAAACAGAGGACCTCTCTTGCAGAGACCCCAAAGAACCATGTTAATAAAACCAGTAAGAAAGAATGGTGTTTCTCATTCCAAAAATAAGAAATGACAGGAAGGTTTAACTGAGTGGAACTCTGCCCCACAGCCTATTTACTGAAGGAGAGTAGTGTGCTGTGATAAATGGTGTGTGAATAGAAATTTTAGAGCCAAGTTGCTTTTGCTTTTGAGGAAAAGAGTGCTGATATCAGTGCACCACAGACACATCTGTGTCACTCTGGCTATTTTTCAAGTAGCCCATTGCTAAGGAATCATACTTGATACTTCTATTTATTTTTAGAGGTAAGTAATTTTCTGCTTTGTTTTACCATTTTCTTCCCACAATTTTCTTTGGTTTCTCAGGTTTTTTGATTACTTTCAGGTCATTTTCAGGTCATACTGTCACAGTAATTTAAAACAGAAATGTCTGTTATGCCCTCTGCATACTCCATTGTGTTTCATATAACACTTCCTTTTGCCACCATGTCAGTGACCTTTGCTTCTCCATCATGGGGACTGAAGCAAAAGGGAGGTTTTGAAGCTATATATTGAGATTACCTGGTAATGAATTTTGTGATTCTTTTCTCTGTGTTACCAAATTCCTCCCACCATCCCCAAGCCTGATCTGCATTATGAAATTTGCAGCTGGGGAATATCTATACATGGTAATGTCAACCAGTGAAAATGATGTTTCTACCTTTGAATTAATGCTAACTATTTGTCATTATTCTGCTTATTTGTGATGTGTGCAATGCTTACAGATATTCAGTTGTCCATGCCCAGCACAGTATGTCTCTGCACTTCCGCGCTTTGTCTCACAACACTGAATTCTTTAAACAACTCTTGAAACAGGTTGCAAACTCAATGACATTATGTGACATGTCTGTCTTCATCCTCTCATATCTTCCCACAGACACAACCCTGCCTTTAAAAATGTCTTTACTTTCTAATTTGTGTGTGAGTCTGTTTCCACAATAAAAGATACAATCCTTATTATTCTGCTTCTGCCTGATCCGCCCATGTGGACACTTTTGGACATTTGTGTGGTGTGGATACTGAGAGATCAGGCAGCAACAGCAGAGTCTGAGTCTGTGTGAATTCAAGTCACAAAACTTTCTCACACTGGCCTGAGAAATTGTGAGGAGGAATCAATAACAACCCTTGGAAGGTGAAAAACCGTTAAGGTGTAAAACTGTTAGCAGGTGGTGTTTTTATAACTTGTTGTTTACTTGTAAAAAACAGTTGAGGGGTGTTGTTCTGAATGTCCAATTGTGTTTCTTTCTCGGAACTGTTTATACAAGGAGGGTGAAAAATAAAGATTGTGCTTTCTTGTCCTGGAGATCGGAGAGTCAACTTGTCATTATTGCCACCGTTCATAATATAATAGTGACAGTGTGGTTTTGGGAAGAGACCTGTGATCTGATAGGCAAGTTATGGGGCTAGCAGAGAAGCAGGGAAGCAGAACAAAGGTTAGAGAGCAGCAGCCAATAAAAAAAGTGGTCTGCAGCAGGTTGACTGTGGGTCAAGCCTCTAAAGCAGGTGTGAAGGTATCCCCAAGTCATATTCCCTTTATGACAGGCTGCATAGGAGACACATGTACTCCAGACATGATACAAAATGCACCTTTTTTTTGGTTCTTTTCCATGGATATCTCACGAACACTTAAATAACCATTGTCTCTGTGTGAAGCATGATGCTGGGGAAATGCAACTGGTATTTCAAAGATGGAGTTGTGTTCACAGGAACCAAGATGAGAGAAGGAGGGAAGGAAAAGGGGGGAAACTTAATTTCAACTATGCATTTCCTGATGCATGTTTTTTTAATTCATGTCAGCACTCTAACTCTTCCCACTTGATTTTAATGTTCTGCCTTCACATGTAGTCTCAGAGCAAAAGAATATAGGATTCTAAATTAGGGATTTCATCTTACAAAAATATATTAGCAAGGTAATAAAGTAATGTTAGGGTTATGTAGTAGAACTGAATCAGCTACAAAACAGGAGGTTCATAGAAAACTGTCACATTGCAAAGAGAGAACAAGAAAGGTAACTTTACATTATAGTCTGCTTCTAATAGGAGCATAGCTCATGCAGGTTGATGAGCTCTTGTGTGTAATAGTGATTCCCTTGCTTCCTCTCCTTTTTTCTTCTAAGGAGAAAAATGTAATGTGTGAAAGACAATGTCTCATTGACAAATGAATTCTCTGAGACAGTGCTGGACTACTCCTCTTGCTAAATCTCAGCCAAGCCAACCCAGGCCCATTTTACCTGTGCTAGTGAAGAAAAGTACAACTCTTGTCATACACAGATACAGAACAATCTGAGTATTTTGCTTGAGGAATGCAACAAGTAAAATATTTTCACAGCAAATTATTTTTATTGTTACTCAAGTACAGTGTTAAAATACATATTCTGTGTTTAAAAAAATCTTGATTACAGCAACATTTTTACAATATGATTTTTCATAGATTTAGCTTACTTAACATATTTATGCAGACTCACAAAGGATGGTTGCATAGAACTCCTCGTTTTAATTCCATAATTTTTTAAGTTAAAAAACTAATGCAAAATAATCTCTTTCCTGGCTGAAATGCAATAGTTTAAATACAATTATTCATCACAGTATGATGATTATAGATGAAATATAATTATAACCCAGCAAGAGTTACATAACAGAATAAGAGAGATTATCAGTATAAATTAAGGGGCACGATAAGGATGTTTTCAGTCAGCCAAAAGCATTCTGTATCTATTTAAATGGCACCCATATATATTTTTAGCGGCTAACTATTTTTTTTTTCTTTAGCCTAGGCAGAGATATATGGGCAGGTGCCTACAAACAACTGCAACCATCTTCTCACCTCTAGTGAGAACCTCCTCAGGCAGCCTTTCCAGAAACTCATCTGTGGAAACCCTAAAAATCCCCTCAGGGAAACTTCCAGGTTTTGCCCTGGGAAGATTTACCACAGAGGTTCCCTGCCTAGGCTGAAAGACAAGACTTCCTTCATGGTGTCTTGCAGAACTACTGCCAATCTACCCTGGATTGCTTCCTTCATTGGTCATATAACCCACTGCCCTCCCCAATTGTTCATGCCTCATACCCCTCTATTGGTTGCCTTATCCTTTGTACCACCCCTGTGCCCTCAGATCATTGGCCCATACTTAAGCTAGCCCACACCACATGGTCTGGTCTTCGGTCTCTGATCCCTTCAGCATGCTGCAATAAACCTTGCTGGAAAATGTCATACAGGAGGTCCTTTCTGTCTTTCCACAACTGAGGCATGTATGCGTGCATGGACTTGAAAAGGCTGTTCCTGTGGCCTGCTGTGAGCAGCTTCTGAAGGAGACGCTTTGAGAAGGTAGCAGCATTTTACAATTCTGCCGCAATGCTACACTCATCATTTCACTAGCCAGCCAATGCTTCTCTCCTCTGAAGTTCCCTGCAATTCATCTACAGTTGCATTCCATGGAACAGTAATTTTTTCTGGGTACGCATAAGAGAAATCCAAAACAGGATGCTTCAAATCACTGTCATATTTCCAGTGCACTGACCAGGTCACTCCTCAGCTAGACACAACCTTACTTAACAGGCTGTTTTTACGCAAACACCCATTGCCTTATTTTGACTTTGCCCAGCGCTAAATGTCTTGTCTTTGTTCTTGGGACTGCTGGCTTCCAGAAGATGTCTGGCAACACCCTATTTCAGTATAGAAGCAATACTGTCTGGTGGTTTTCTGTTGAAGAGATGGAGTAAATATACTTGCAGTTAGGTTCCTTTTATTTCTTCTATCAGCAGTCCAAGAGACGGGACTGATTGCTCGGATGCAAAAAGTCAGTTTATTGATCACAAAGCTTCAGTATATATATATATTTCAGCTGTAACTAAAAATAGCTGCTTGCTTAAGCAATAATAACTATAGCAACCATATCTTATGTTTCTTAATAACGTTGCTTAACCACAGGCAAGCACAGACCCATATGAGCATGTACGGGCTTACATAAGCTAAGTGTACTCAGCATATCATTATCTTCTGCTTCCCTCTTCAGGGTACAGCCTGCCATGGCCACGCTGTCTGCCATGGCTTATGGCCTACTAATGCTAACATGTCCACTTCTGTAATGAACTGAGCAGTACTTCCAGTCCTGCTCTTTAGCTGTATCCCCACACCTTTTTCCTGCCTTTCCTGTGCTCCCTAGGACCCAGAGGTCCTGGCTGTGACATACAGCAGAAAACACCTAGGGCAAATTGGTATGTTTAAGGGTTTGATATTCTTATCCTTTGAGTGTCCAGGGGCAGTACTTTCCTGTTTGAGATCCATGGGACTGCACAGTAGTGTCTGTGGGGCCTTGCTTCAAAAGATCTTAGTCAGGGTTGCTCTCCTTCCAGCACATGGCTACAGCAAGGGCATGGGAGTTGTTCTTCTACTCAATAGTGCTCTACAGCATCAAAAAAATCTTCAAAATGAGCCACTGTCGTGAGTCATCTGCAATACGTCATTACTGATTGTTGTGATAGTAGACATTTTGATTCTGTGGGTGAATGGAAATCCACTGGTTACCTGCAAAGCTAAATAGGTGTAAGTATGGAAGTCACAAAACAATATCATGGCTTGCAAATTCCGTGGACATAAGGACTCCTAGAGTCCTTAGGAGTGATGTCTTTAAATTTTCATTATATTTTAGCATTAAAACCCCATAGAGAGGAACAGGATAATTCATCAAAAGCCTAGATAAATAAACAAAGAACATCTTTCAGATCTAACTGTGTCAGCAAAAGATGCATCCAATAGCAATCTCTCAATTGTTTTTTGCAAAAACTACTGGCAAAACTTTTAGAGTTGAGAGCCCTAGTTACTCACCAAGATCCTACCTGCGGAGATTTACTATTTCAGCTCTTCCAGTTAATGCAAGTTTGTTTGTGTATTTGTTGTTCTTTTTATTTAATAAATTGGCTGACCAAAAGAGTGGTACTCTGTCGTAGGTATGTCAGCTGAGAAGCTGAGCAGACAGGCATAGCTTCCTCCACCAGTAAGAACAATGTGCAGGGGATTCTGCTAATTGACAGCCTGGTTTAATGGATGATGCACAGAGAAGTAAAGAGGATTTGGATGAAGAGGTGTCTTGTCCACAGCTGCAGTGTTATCTTGGAGCACAGCAGCAACTGAATTCATGCTGTGCTTGTTCTACATGCCTGGGAGCATGGCATCCAGGAATGCATCAGGGACGGCAGGCCTCTACACACGTAATGCTAAATGAATTGGTGTTGGACTTCTTACCTTCAGAGAAAGTAGGCATGAGAAAGAATTAATAACAAAGTCTGCTTTTCTGTTTACCTATGATTAAACTATAGAACTAGAGAATTAATTACTGTAGATTTTTTATTAAATTTTTTTGTCTTAGTATTTTTAACAAGCAATGGCAAAAACGGTATCAGAAATATTCAATCCATTACAAAAATTATCTTAAATCTATTAATGTATTTCACTGCAAAAAAGCCTGCATAGATTTTATCATAAAATCACACAACAGCAGGATAGCTATGCCTATTCATATTTTCATGATGATACCCTAACAATCCATTGCATAAAGCCAATCATAATACTTTAACAGAAAGGATCTAATAAAAACTTTTGCCTTTCCAGGAGAGGCAAGAAAGCATACCAGCCATTTCCATATTTGTTTCAACTGCTCTGGATTTGGTTATGGTATATAAATGCTACTATACCTCTATTATCCTGATGGGCTAATTTTTTATCTTAATATTAGCAATAGGTGCACTAATTATTAGTACACTAATAATACTAGTAAGTATCTTAATTGACTGATTCTACATTTAGAGGTATTTTGAGGTATTTCTACATATAGAGATATTTTGTCCAAAAGGTAGAGCTAACGACCCTCCAAGATCTTAGCTTTGTTTGCCCAACAGAAACAACTGACTGACACGGTTTTGTTTTGGAGTGTATTTGATTCTAAGCCTGTCTTAATTTTCAGGGGTTGCTAGACACTCAAACTTGCACATAAAAATGAGGTAAAAAAACCTGTGTGCTTTTGGAATCTTACTATGCCCTTTCTGTGTCAACTACTTTCTGTGTTTCTGCTCCAGCTTGTGATTTGTCTTGTGATTCCAAGTCTGACTGCAAATTATTTAAGCCTGTCAATATGCTTTTGACACATACATTTACCAAGTTCCTCTTAGGGTGTTTTTGTTACTCCACCTCATGGGAGTGTCTCTCAAACAGCCTTAATAATAAAACTCAAGAGTTCTACTCTCTGCTCTTGTGGTGCCTTGAGCGTTTAAATCTGATGGATTAGTGAAACACTGCGGAATCATTCTCTAAATTAATGCTAGGCAACGAAGAAAAGAAAAATGAAAAGCAACCTCTTAAAAAATGACTGAAGCTGCATTCCTAGGTCATCATTAAGGGGACAATCACAGAAAAGAGTATAGGATATGTATTGTGTGTGTATGTTTGTTTTACAATGTGATTAAAAAAGGTTAGCAAAGGGCAGGTTGAGATCTTGGGAGTATCGTGAAAGTGCTCTATTGGGGTGTTCAGCTCCAGAACACCAGTTAACACCAGAGGAAATCTGGGGTTACAAATCTTGAGACTTCAAAATTTCCAAATATTTTTATAACATAAATTGAGAAGAGAGAGAGAACCTTGGCCTATTTCTATGAAGACAGGCTGAGTGAACTGGGGTTATTCAGCCTGGAGAAGAGAAGGCTCTGGAGAGACATCATTGTAGCCTTCCAGTACTTAGAGGGGGCCGATAAAAAAAAGGGAGAATGACTTTTCATATAGGCAGATAGTGACAGAACAAGGGGAAACACTTTAAAAGTTAAAGATGAGAGATTTAGATTAGATGCTAGGGAGAAATTCCTTACTCAGAGTGAAGGCACTGAGACAGATGGCCCAGAGAAGCTGTGGATGCCCCATCCCTGGAAATGTTCAAGGCCAAGTTGGATGGGGTGTTGAGCAACCTGGATTAGTGAGTGATATTCCTGCCCATAGCAGGCATGTTGAAACTAGATGAACTTAAAGGTTGCTTCCAACTCAAATCATTTTATGATTCTTTGAGGTCACCTGTCAGCCTCCTCTACAAACTAGACAAAACCAGTGCCCTCAGCTGCTCCTCAGAGGACAGTTCTTCCAGCTCCTTCATCAGCTTTGTTGCCCTTTTCAGAATGTATTAAAGTACCTTAACATTCTTTTTTAAATTGTTGGGCTCAATTTATGGGATTGCATGTTTTTCCCTAGAGTATGAGAATTCAATTAGTACAGCTGTAGTGAATTATTTCAGGATGTGCTACTTCAGAAAGCATTTCCTTGTGAGGTCCTGTGCAAAGAGGAAAGCATGGTCTGAAAATACACAAGCTACTCATTTGTTTTCAAGTGTAACCCAAAACATACTTATAAATTCTAGGTCATTTGAAATCCTTGCTCTTTAATGACTGTCTTTTTTCCTCAAAGTTTTCTGGACGGGGGCACTCATGGCAAAACAATCTATCCCTAGTCTCACTCTGCCAGCTGTTACTTTAGATTAAATTCAGACATGTGCAAGGACCTGTCTTATCAGTCAGATTGC
Organism: Illadopsis cleaveri; assembly: GCA_013399915.1. Classification (NCBI taxonomy): domain Eukaryota; kingdom Metazoa; phylum Chordata; class Aves; order Passeriformes; family Timaliidae; genus Illadopsis; species Illadopsis cleaveri. The sequence continues at coordinate 19,155 of VXBB01006905.1, forward strand.
ATCAAAATGCTCTGATTTTGTGTTTTACCATAATCTGTCAGCTTTGTGGACTCAGTACATCAGCTTTGCAAACTAATTATGAATGAGATTTTGGAAGCCATACCGATCTGCCAGGTTTCATAGCAGAAAGCAACGCGAGAGCTGACAAGTTGACTAACCCCACGTGGGTAGCACCTCAGCCTGTCACACTCGCGCAAGCCAAGGCATCGCATGAATTCTTTCATCAGAATGCGCATACTTTGCAGAAGCAGTTTCAGTTGACACCAACTGAGGCTCATGATATTGTCAATTCTTGTGACGACTGTCACGCGTTTGCTGCGCCGTTGCTGGCAGGGGTAAACCAAGAGGCCTAAAGGCCTTGCAGATTTGGCTGACAGATGTCACCCAAATTGCCGAATTTGGCCGGCTCAAGTATGTGTATGTGCATTGATACCTTTTCTTCTGCTATGTGGGCTTCCGCTCACACTGGAGAAAAAACGCGCAATGTCATTGTCCACTGGAGGCAGGCTTTTGCCGTTCTAGGCATACCTTCTACTGTGAAGAGGGACAACGGTCCAGCTTACGCCTCGCAGAAAGTGCAGCAGTTCCTGCAATTGTGGGGTGTGTCACACAAGTTTGGCATTCTCCGACTGGTCAAGCTATTGTTGAATGCACTTATGGTACACTGAAGTGGGTTCTTCAAAAACAAAAACAGGGAATGCAGGGTGAAACCCCACACAGTCGGTTGGCAAAAGCTTTGTATATGATTAATCACCTTACAGTGCTGCAGAATTCAAATAATCCTGTTATTTTGAGTCATCACCTTTCGTTGCAGGCTTCGGACGAGACACATCAGCCTCAAGTGAAGGTTTGGGTACGAAATTTAACCACCAAGCAGAGGGAAGGTCCATTTGAGCTTATCGCTTTGGGTCATGGGTATGTCTGTGTATCCACAGATACTGGGGTACACTGGGTACCTGCGAATTGTGTTCATCCTGACCTGCAACCGCAAAGGCAGAATCAGGCTGGCAGGCAACCTGAATACCGTGACCAAAATGAAAGTCATCAAGCGGAGGAATCTTTGAGTGATGACTTGCATGCAGATGATGCGAATGATCACTCAGATGGTCCCTCCACAAGCAGACACTGAACGCTTTGCATTTTTTCTTTTCTTTTTCTTTTTTTTTTAAACAGAAAAGGGTGAGATGTAGCCCTGGTTCGTGCCTGAGCTGTTTGGTTTTCTGAAATTCCTTTCTCAGGGAATTTTCTGTAAACAAGAGACGTGTTTTGGTAACGGCAAATTTGTTTACACATTTTCCTTAGGAGGGACTTCTTCTTGATGTCCCTCTGGTCTGACCAATGTGATTGAAGGGGTTTGTCTTCTTGTCACCAATCAAACTGGTCTGTGTAGAATAGTATAAAAGGGGAGACATTTTCCAAGAATAAAGGAGTCATTTTCAGCCTTCTGAAGTCGGAGTCTTTGTGTCGTTGTGGTGTTCTACAGTGTCAGTCCAGCATCCCAACTTATAAAGTGTAGCCAAAGCTTAAGCAGCAGCAACACCTGGAGCAAGGAATGATGCTATTATTTGTGCTGCAGCACCCCAAAATTCTACATGATTGTCACAATCAGGTCCCAAGTTTGTGATTGCTCTTTTCGTTCCCTTACTATGTCCTGCTCTCCAAATTGTCTGATTCAGCAGCTTGCGCATGCTTGGGGAAAACATGGTTAGTTTCCCTAAATAACAAGGCCCACCAAATGAACCACTCGGAATTGCGGGCCATGCCTATCTCCACAGTTGAATAAAAACACCTGGTGGAAGCATTCTTACAGTTGCATATTCACCAGCACTTCCAGGATAAGTCCAATTTGTGGCAATATTTAGTCACATTCTGATGTTGAAATGATTTACATCTTATTAAGGCTATTACCAGTTATCTATAAAATATGAGACAAGATACCTAGGGGAAATTGGGATAAATGACCGTTGTTTTAAAGTCCAAATAGTTGAGAGTCAGGAGGAAGTCCATTAGCTGGAACTGTTGATCTTTAATACCGCTGAATGTCTTTTTGCGAGCCTGGAACAGGGAATAGCTGAAGAAGGTTAGTAGGAACACTATACCATGATAATGACGTAAGGCTTTTGTTGACAAGTTTCCTTTGTAAGTCTCCAGACACAGCAATGCCCTGACAGTCCTACTTTTGCTCTTGTTCTGGTTATGAAGGCTGGGTGGTGGTGAAGTAATTACTCCTCTCACTGGGCCTCATTTTCTTGGAGGCAATTGATGTCTGATGAAATGAATATATGGCTACTTTTAACTTGTTGATGATAAAAACATATGTATATCTTCTCTTTAAGTAAATCAATCAATTAGGGTTTGCTGTTGTACACTCAATTGGGATTTAGATTTAATGATCTTTTTTCCAAAGTTTTAATGTAAATATTGTATTATTCAAAATTATTTTTTTGTCTTCATCTTTAATGTACATATTGGATTATTTGAGTGTTAAATTTGTCTTCTTTTTGTTGTTGGGTTTTTTTTGAAATATGAGATGTATGTCTTTGGTTATGAATATGATAAAACATTAAGGCAAAGTAATACATGTAGTGAACAAAAAACTTAGAGCAATAAAAAAAATAGTCAAATAATAAACAATAACACATGTGAGATTAAATAATTATTAAGCACTAAACACTGTACCATCACCTCAGAGTCTGCAACAGCTGATAAACATCATTTCAGTGAGGACCTAGACATCCATTCCTGGGCAAGGTGTTTAAGTTCACTCCAAAAATCCGTTCAGCTGTCATATTTGTAGGGTCAAATTGCCAAGTCAAAGCAACTTGAATCTAGTTTTGGTGCAGAAAACATCTGCGTCTTTGGGTTTATTGGCAAATTCTCCATCCAAGTAGAGCCAAGGCCTGGCCACCGCCAAGCTCCAACTGGGAGAGAATTCCCTAGACATATTTTAAAACAAGGCTTTTAAGAATCTTGGGGCGAAAGACTAATTGAACCATCTAATAGCTGGTCTCCTCTGAAATTCCCTCAGGATAAGGGATGCTTTAAACACAGCAAACTGTTGGAGTGCTTTTGTAACAAGACCTGGGACTGCATCTCTTTACTAAGAGTAAAGGTCACAATATCATCAGTTCAGAGCAGGCTTTCAACTAAGCCCATATATCATTTTTTGGAACTCTGAAAAATACTTAAAAATCATGAGATAGCACTGGGTCAAACCACCAAGCCAGTGGAGAAACTAGCTAGAGAGATAGCCTGGTCTAAGAGATGCATAAGCAGCT
>VXBB01006906.1:0-44344 GCA_013399915.1 Illadopsis cleaveri
CATACTAGTAAAGACCTGTTATTTATATCCCCATACCTCTGCCTGAGAGCCCCCTTAATTTTCAAAATTATAATAATTTGGAGGGAGGGGATTTGAATTCTCCATTCCAAGGGAGGCCCTGCCCTCCCTAGCAGACACCTGTCTTTTCCAAACCAAGACAATAGTTTTCCCTGATTTGGTAAGACTTATTAGTGGCTGGTTGTGGTTTAACCCCAGCTGACAACTTAAGTACTACACAGATACTCACTCTCTCCACTCCTGACCCTTCAGTGGGATGAGGAGGAGAATCATAATAAAGGTAAAAGTTGTGGATTGACATAACAGCACTTTAATGATTGAAGCAAGATGTAATAATAATAAAACTAAAAGAAGAGGAGGAAATAAAGAAATAACACCCAAGAGAAATAAGGAATGCTGTTGCTCATCACCAATGGACTGGTGTCAAACCTGTTACCAAGCAGTGACCAGCATCTCCTGGCTAACTCCTTCTAGTTTATATATTGAGTATGATGTTCTGTGGTGTGGAATATCCATTTGGCCAGTTTGTGTCAGCTGTCCTGGCTCTGTTCCTTCACAGGTTTTTGTGGACCTCCTCATTGTCAGAGCATGGGAAACTGAAAAGTCCTTGTTTTAAAGGAAGCAGTACTTAGCAATAATTAAAAAAATCAGTGTGTTATCAACGTTGTTCTCATACTAAATCCAAAACACAGCACTGTACCAGCTACTAAGAAGAAAATTAATTCTATCCTAGCCAAAACCAGTACATGCTTCAAGTGTAATTCACACTAAATGTGAGATATTTCTCTTGAGAAAATGTCCTGTTGCCAGGAGATAGCTGATTCTCTTCTAGGGTGAATTCTCTCAGCCAAGATACCTCATCCCTTGCATTTGATAGATTTTTAACAAAATGCCTTAGGATTCACCCTTCATCATTTGCAAGGAAGACACACATTTAAGAAGTGAGAAATTTTGAAGGCTGGAAGCTTATACAGGACTTTGGTTACATCGCCTCTGTAGCAGATTTTCTTAGGGATGAGCTGCCCATACCTGCGTTACCCCAGCTGAGGCCTGACCTGAGGCCTCAAGCCTGTGACACAGTTAAAATTACTTGTTAGAGTTGTGGCGCAGTAGAAATTAGATGTTAAGGTGTCAGGGAAAGATAATGGGGTTTTGAAGGTCACTGTATAGAGTTGTTAGTAAGCATGTGTTAGCTACCTTAAAAGTAAGTTCAACAATGTGTGTTTGCATTCTTCTCTCTGCTGTGTGCCAATGAGAAAGCTACTGACTTTGTAAACTATATTGAAATGTATATAAACTGCCATTTTAGACAAAATAAGAGAGAAACGTAGTGGTGACCAAATTGGTTGGACCTGCATTTGCTTCGACCAAACTCTCTTTATACGCCTCCCCTCTGAAGATATCCCCAGCTAAAACCTTGTTCTCATATTAACTGCCAAGATAATGCCAATCACTAACAATTTTGTTCTTTCTACCTCTTTCCTCCTTGCCTCCCGCTCCTCCCCAAAGTCTGACTTTGCTAAACCAAAGAGAAGGATTAAAACAACTCATCATCAATTCAAAGCAAATTTGAGACACAGCTAAGACACAGGAGGTCTGAATTACTCATGGAAATGCTTCATCTTAGGACAATTGAAGTGACCAGATTTCTTTAATGACTTAGTACTGAAAATTGCCAAGAAGTTGCTATAGTTCATACCCTATAAATGCTTGATGGAAAAAGTCAGTGAATTACCTATCCACTTGTATATGAGGAAGAACTTCTTTACTGTGTGAGTGATTGCACACTGCAATAGATTGACCAGAGAGGGTGTGGAGTCTCCCTTGTAGAAGATATTGAAGAACCATCTGGACACAATTTGCTGCCATGTACTCTAAGATGACGCAGCTTGAGCAGGGAGGTTGGGCCAGATGACCCACTGTGGTCCCTTTCAACTTTATTCATTCTGAGATAATAACTTTACTCAGACAATCATCTTTGAGAGAGTACTGATGCTTCATTCCAATAAAGATCTCTTTAGTATGCCTAACAGCACTAAAGGATGAGATTAATCGCAGCACAGAGTTTTCCTCATGGGAAGTAAATGCCAAAACTTAAAGATTACTTAGAATGAGACTTGCAAGGCAATAATATTTCAAAAATGACAGTGGATTGTTTTACCCTACAGAGGTGTCAGCATAAGCAATCCTGATGATTACCAACTAAATTTGTGGGGAAAGTACACTTTTTCACTTATTTTGTAACTAACACCATTATATTTATGGTTTCATCTCTTGTGCCCCCACTAACACAAATACATTTCTCCAAGAACACATTAACTAAATGCTGAAGCAAACTGGAACTAAGAAGCACATACATAGATGAGAAAGAATAAGAAATGGAGAAAGAGATGGAAAAGATCTCTGCTTTTGAATTTTCTGCTCTATTGTCTGAAGTAGAAAAAAATTCCTTCTGAAGATTAGGGAGGTCTTGATATTCTGGCCATGTGGTTTGTATCAGATGTGAATCTTAATCTTTTTTGAAGAAACCACATTAGTATTTTCTAGGGCCCATTACAATACTTTTTTCAGGGCCAAAGTCATATTTCAAAGACCCTTTGGTTACATTTCTTTCTGAGACATACTATTTCTTTAGCATAAGTACATTTGAAGTCAAATGAGTTACAAACAGTTACAATATCATGTGGATTTAGTCTTTTTAGCTTCATTTGCTTAGCCTAAGTACCTTGATTTGGTGAAGCTTAAGGCCACAAGCTGTGAAGTTACATCTTGATATGCTTTTGGCAGGGGTAGTTTATATTCTGTGTTATTTTTCTAGTAGCTGCTATAGTGCTGTGTCTTGGCTTTAGTATGAGAAGAATATAGATAACACGATATTTTGGTTGTTGTTAAGTAGTGTTTATCCTATGTCTAGGGGTTTTTTTAGTTTCCTAGGCTCTTCCAGCAACCAGATGTGGCAGAATCACAAACTGGAAGATAAAGAGACTAGAGCCACCAGGAGAAGATGCAACTTGACAAGTTATGAAGAGTTAACAACCTGCCTCCACAGACAGTTGAGAAATAATACAATGTTAGAAGACCCCAAAACAAAAATCACTATTGGACTGAGAAGTGCATTCAAGGCAAATGAAGAGCATGTGAGGGACAGGTGAGGAAATCATGAGTACAATTTTCCATGGATTTCTATGTTCTGGGTCCTCTCCGGAGGCACCCAGCTTGAGTTGACCTGCTGCAGGAAACCTACTGTTGAGCCTGAAGAATGAAGAAGCACACCTGAGAGTATGTGTGTGAGGGAGGAATCAAAGAGGCACACACAGCTCTATGGAGCTGCCTTCTGTGAAGGGACTCTGGGCCTTGCAGTTTTAGTCTGGAGTGGCAGGTGTATGTAATTCCCTGAAGGGTGTGAGAATGTTGGAGCAGTGGCTTGTCCTTTAACACTTCCTTTTCTACTTTGTACTTTATATAAAGCATTAACAGATACTTAAGAGGAAGAAATTCATTCATCCATGATGGACAGATAAAATATCAGGACTCCTTTTTCTTGGCTTATCTAAAATAAGGTCACTGTAAAAAAAGTATTTGCATCTTAATAGAAAATTAAACTGTACAATTAACCAACATGCAGCTAAATTAAAAGAGCGATGCCTGCAATTCTGTGTTACTGACGAAATAAAAATGCATGACAGTGGACTCTAATGGCAGAAAATTTATGCCACGTAAACTAACAGATTACTTATCTGACAAATTTTGTGACAATAAATTGGACTTTAGTGAGTCTTTAGAAGTGCCAAATTGCCTGCACTAGCTGAATTCACCCAAGAGGATGAACCTAACCTAGGAGGAGATGGCCATGGGGTAATCGAAATGCTCCTTTCCCTTCCAATGTTCCAGGAAGATGAAGGTGCTGAGTATCTCCTAGAAATATTCAACAGCCCACAGCTGGCAGTCTTCAGGACAACTAGGAGTCTCAACAGTCAAATCAAACATGACTGAGGTCTCAGGTGCTAAAAAAAACCCCAAAAAAACNAGGAACTCAGGACCTGGAAATTCAGAGCTTTGGCTTCCTGTCTAGTTCTTCCTCTTGCTGACTACCTCTCCAGTCACTACATAGTAAGCTATCTGCTGTTTACTTGCCAAAGGGAACTAGACAGCAGAATGATAAAATTACTTGAGTTCAGATTAAATATCCCACTTCTCTGGTACTGCTGCGATTAATCTACATCACATCCAGTAGTTCAGATGCAATTCAGGTTGGGACTAATGAAGTTAGGGTTGTCTAGATAGCTGTGAAACTTCCAAGTTTATAAGGAAAATCATACTAGTATATTATTGTTACAAAAGCATTCAAGTCAACTCAATTAACAGAATGATCAATGTAAAAGTCACTGTCTGTCATTTCTAATTACACTTTTAGAATGGCTCAGATGTTACCTCAGCTCTTTCTCATTACATTTTCTTACATATCTCATTTATTTTCTTACATATATTTGATTTTCCTTCCCAACTGGTCTGCATTCAGAGGAAACTGTTTCTTTACACTCACTTCAAGGTACAAAGGACAGCAGTGTTTCTCCTATACAGCTCCTGCTGCTATCATGTAGGCATTTTTATGTGATAACACCCCCCAAACAGAAACAAAAGGAAGATGGAAAAGCAAGGAATAGATAATTTCAGTTCAGCTGTCAGACACCCTCAGAGCCCAGTGATGCTATCAGTTTATGCACATTGCTGGAATTAGCAACTCAACAGATGCTACTTAAAACCAGAGTTTAAGTGAACTGCTGTCCTACTACTTCTTTTTGTTGGATATTACACTTTTGCACCAGGTGGTACTAAGTGCAATTTTCCATTTAGCATCACACTTAATCACTCAGCAGGTGGAAAATTCAAGGCAGAACCTTACTAGCCATCTAGGTTTCCATAGGTGCTGCCAATGTGTGGTTCCTAGAAATAAATAACAGCCCATTGTGCTACAGAGCCCTCTGGGCCAGCAGTCAGTTCCCACTGGGCAAGGTTATCAGGAGTCACTGCTCAGGAGTTGCCATATGCCAGTCCCTGGAGTGGGCTCTTGGCCTCTGCAGAGCTCACATTGTTTTAGACATCAGAAGGTCATGAAAACCCATTAGCAAAATTGGTGCAAGGATGCACACCATCAGGCAGGCAGCTGGCATGTGTAATAGTAAGAGAAAAAAACAGAAAGTTCAAAATCCCACAGGGTATAAAACTTAGCCCTGTAATGCTATGTTTAAACAAACTGACTTATTGTATTCTATGTATCTCATCAATACAAGAATATATCTGACTTAGAGAACATACTTATGTCTCTCTTCTGAAGCTTACAGAGAGTCTCCCATAGAAAGGAGCTGCTGAATACAAACCTCACTAATGTCACAGTTATGCACACAGAAAAGATACCTAAATAAGACACAGTACTCAATGCAATGCATTGACAATGCAAGCAGTCCAAAACATTCACAAACACACACAAACACACTGCAATCATTCATTCTGGTAACAATCTTCTTGCAGCAGCTGAAGACCTGTGGCCAGAGAAATGTTCATAATTAATTAACAATCATGGCAGCAGCAAGGGAAATGGGGAGAAAAGTAGAGTTGCAAACAAAACTACAGTGTCAGCCTCATATTTAGAAAAAAACTTGGGACCATATTTACTCTGTTTACCCTGTTCCCGTCTCTCACGTTATCCAATGCTCCCTTACACAGATCAGCACAGAAATCTCCAAATCAGCATTTCTCACTAAACTCTCATAGCTTAAACCCACCTTGTCTGTGACTCAAGCCAGCACACTCCAGTTTCTTGTGGCTGTGACACACAAGCACACATATAGCCTGTCCTGTCATCACTGCATTAGAGTGATAATCTTCAGCAAATGGTGACAGCAAACAGGAGTGCTGCCTATGACACCTTAGCCGATCAAAGCATCACATTGGCTTATATACCAGCACGCTCAAGGGTTCCAAAGCAAGAAAATTTAGCAGAGACCCCCACTGAGCCTGCCTCCTACAAGGAAGGTGTAAGATAACTACATCTGGAGGCTGTAATATGGACTCTTAATCAACAGGATTTACATTTTCCTTCAGTCTACTGCAATGGCACGGATTATTTGTAACTCTACAAGCCTGAAATTCATTTTGTTATTACAGAATAAGCAAGCAACACAATACAGGTTAGAACCAACAGATCTTCCAGAAGAAACAGTGTGATGTTACGATTTCACCTTCATTGACAAATATTTCTGTCTTTACTCAGAGACAACTATGACTAACATCAGAGGGGAGTACTGCCGTTAGCAACAAAGGAGATTGGGAGCAGCAGCAGCACAAGACGTTCCTTCAAAGGGGGAAACAGTCACTAGAATGGCATTTCCCTGGGAAAAAAGAAAAAAACTACCAACCTGGTAACAGAAAAATCCTCTTTCAAACCCCTAACAAAAGAGAGAGAAGACGCACAAATACCTTCCAGTCCTCTGCGATTTACTCTTACCTCTGTGATGTTTTCTTATATTTTCTCCTGTAGGAAAAGAACAAAATACAACTGAGATGAGTAGGCTTCACAGGCAAGGAGGTAAAAGGAGAGGGTCAGAAATCAGGAGCAATTCAGTGAAGTCACTTCTGCCATAAGATTGTCCCAAACCTGATGTAGCCATTCCCCTCTACTAACCTCAGTGGTGGTTGCCACTAAATTCAGGAGAAAAAAATGTGTTTGCTTGTATGCACATACTGCCTTTTCTTGTGAGAAAGGGTTGTTGCAACTAGGAAAAAAAATATGTATTATTCTAAATTACTTAGCAGGAATTCCAAGTGTCAGAAACACTTGTACTCACTAGTTGTAATGTTTATGTCCATCATCCAACAGATAAGTAAGATAACATCTGTGAAGATCCCATTAACATGGAGTCATGAAATGTATCCAACCATATTGTCTATGGTTACTCAGTGGAAAACCCCAGTGGTTTTAGAGCAGTCTCTCTCTGAAAAGGAAGTCTAGATCCTAGCAGCACTCTACTCCAACAAATTCCAGATAACACACCACAGAGCTTCACTTTGTTGCACCTGTCTTCAGACTTTACAGATCTTAATCCAGGACTAGGAATGGCAAGAGCAGATAAGGATACAGGACCTCTTCTCTACCCCAATACTTACACCACATCAATTACAGCAACGGCTGTAAACCTCTTTCTCATCTTACTAAGGTGGATTTTGTCTTCAACAGCAGGCAATGACACAGGCTGCCAATGCACAGAGTAAGGCAATACACAAAAAGGCAATACATGCCTTTCTGCATAGCTATCTATGTGGCTATACAGTTACCTGCAGGGGTGCATCAGCACTGTATGTTGTCTGTGAGCTGCTGTTTCTGCAGCTGTTTCCAAAGGCTTTGCACAGAGGCTGGCAAAACAGGGCATTAATTTACTTGAATTTAGCTCTGCTTGTATGTTCTAAAGTAAAATTAATGATATTTAAACTTCGTAAGTAGTGACTGAAAAAAGTTTCAGTGTGGACTGTGATGAGGTGTGCTCTGTTATTTAGCAATACACTAACAGACATTCCCAACATTTTCAATGTGTAGGTAATATTGTTAAAATTGGTGTACGGCTATTAGCATCAAGTTTAATTTTTCATTTTTGATACTACTGTATGTGGAAAACTGTACCTAGAAACCCCAAACAAGGAGTAATCTTCTTTACAAATAAGAAACATGGCAAAAAGGAATGTACTGCTATTTGCTACTTAACAAGAGCCATAAATAATGTCTCCTGACTGTAAAATATTTTATCCAACAAATATCTTAACAAATTGTATTTGTGGTTGTACCCACTTCTAAATTCTGACCATGTTGGAATCATGAAAATACTAAATAGTTACTTTAAAAAATATTTCATTTACAATTTAGTGTTTGAAGAAATACTTATTTAAAACTGAAATTATGCAAAGGAGTAAAAGAGAAAATATTCATTGCAGTATCAAGTTTATAGCTTACTGACATTAAGAATGTTGACACATAAAAGCAGAACCCAGCTGGACAAATCTTATTCTATGCGAATTGTTCATTTTAATTTCAGAAGGATGAAAAGTAGAACTTTTGTTTTGAAGAATGTACATTAGAAAGTTCATACTCTGACAAATTCAGAACATCATTATGTTTTCTAGCAAAAAAAAAAAATCTGCTTAAAAATAGCCCATCTGATTGGCCATTCTAATCCACACTAATTAAAATATTTCATTCTCAAGAAATCCAGATTTGTTTAAGTTTTAAGATGAAATTATTTGCAAGTTAATTCTTTCCCCTGAGAAGCTCTTATGGTTCATTCCAACACTGTCAGAACTTTCCCTTCATTGGTTAGTGACTTTCATATAATGTTATAAAATGTTTCTCTTTCAGACATTTGAGCAAAGATAAAACTCATTAACTCCAGTCTTAGGGTGTTCTTTACATTTGGTTAATAACATGACTTTTCTGATCAGTAACACCTTTAATGTTCCTTTCATTCAAGAATATTTTTAATACATTAGAAAGCTCTGCTATCACAGATGACTGTACTAGGAAAAAAAACCAATTTGCCTAAGTCATAGAAAGCTTTTAAAATTATACACAATTTTGTTGTTGTTGTTGTTGTTGTTTTCACACCTGCTGTACAATAACAATAAAGGTTTACATGCACCCAGTTAGTGATTGCTTTTCCAAGCACTGACTGAGTTTGCAATTTACACTTGAAGAGAATATAACTAGAGGAACACTTGTTTATAGATTCAATATCACTACAGCATGCACATGCTTTTAAAGGAACACTATTAGCAAATTTGATATCCAGGAAAAAAATTTCTGTATGCTTGAATTTCCAGCATTTCAAAAAACAAGGTCTAAATGCTACTCACCACATTATAAAAAGATGGTGTTGAATACATATAACTGTTTTTAAATGTAGTATTCAGTTTGCTTTTGGAAACACAACATCAACATCTATCTTCTTTATGGTTAAAAACCACCACTTAGACATGCCTTCCATTAAATAAAACCACTGGAAACAAAGGAATTAGAAAGTACTTCTTTAATACCACAGTTAGCATCAGAGACTGGCTTGAATCAGCAACCATGTGTGCATTAACAAGAGGAAACTGGAGTACGGTGGATTTAGGTTTGGTTGTGTTTGCAGTTTTTTGTTTGGTTTTTTGAGGTTGTTTTGTTATGAGACGTTTTGTTCGGTTGTTTATTAAAAAAAAAAAAAAAGAAAAAGAAAAAGAGAAAAAAGTAGAAAAAGTGGGACAAGAGATCTTGATTTATGTCCCCAGGATGAGTCAATGAAGACAGGAACTCTCTATGAAATTGCTTTGAGCAGATGCTCTAGGATAAACCTAGAAACAGGCACACTTACAGCCAAGCCCAAGGGACTTCTCATTTTTTGAACAAACCCAAACTATACCTCTTTCCCAGGAGAGAAAGAATGAGAGAGATTTAAAGGAGGTAATGTTACAGGTTCCCACATCTGTGGGCCATCCTGTGCTCATGCCTGAAAAGAGGCTTATTGATATTACCAAATCTGTGTAAGTTCAGTTTCTTTTCTCACTGCACACGTCATGCTCAGACTGCAACATCCATTCGATTCCTGTTACTGTGGAATGTATTATTCAAAGGTTTATATTTAGCTTACACTTAAAAGAAAATTAATTAGAACAAAGTAGGGTTTTTTCCAAGCTGAAGAGAATTAGCACGTGATTCACACCAGCTAGGCCCTACACAACCAGTAAAAACTAAAAATAACTTCACTGAACTTAATGCAGTTACACTTGCACGAGTATAGTATGAAGTGAGGCAATCCTAGTCCAAGAAGGCTTCTAGAGCCTAATGGAAAAAAAAAAAAAAGCAAAAAGACACTTAAAAAGAAATGTTTTGCAATTGAAGTGGTAGGTAAGATGAAATTTTTTACCTCAGAAACCATGAAGTTAACAAGAATATTGAGTCAACTATTTCAATATCTCCTCTTCTGAGCATGAATCCTTCTTGTAGCCAGAGAAATAAAGACAGCATACTGGCCCAAAATAAAATTAGAACAGATTTTTGAAGGTATTTAATCGCTAATAAGATGTAGCTTGCTACAGCTGTATGGCCTCTCAATTCCCATTGAAATAAACAGACATAAAAAATTTCTCTGCGCTTTGATGCCCATCAACTTCTTCAAGGTTGTCTGTTCTCAGGGTTATGTTTCTAATTTTGCCATTTAATTCCAGTGCACCCTTGGCCAAATTGCATTTCCCTGTATTTCCCCCTCAGGCATTTTTCCATTAATTTGTTAGCTCTTCGGGGTTGTGGGTTTAGCTATATAGGGTTCTGCACAACAATTCATTACTTGAGCCCAAGTATAGCCCTTCATCTGAGTTTTTGCAAAAATGGTTCTGCCTTTCTTCTGCATCTAGAAACCTGGAAATGAAGAGAATATAATATAAACACACAAAATGTATGTCTGCATTTGGTAGTGATGCTCTCAGACCTTTGTCTTCTGAGAGAGTTGAGTGAGTTAATACAGCTGAGTAGGTACAGAGAGAAGTGAGGGCAGAGGGGTTGAGGGAATTAACTCTGTCAGCTGACCTGGTTTTGCCCCATAATCATACAACTCGTAATATCAACTAGCTATATGAATTGCTTTTTCACTCCTACACAGACTCTGAAAAATTACCTAAACACTTAAAATTTTTTACTCACAATAGTGGTTTGTTTAGTATGGCGTTATTCCACATGCATTCCACAAGGTTTGGTATTAATTGTGTTTTTTCAGACTATGGACAAATCTGTGGGTGCTGCAGAAGTAATAGGAGGATCTTTGCCTAGTTTCATCCTTGAAAACCTCTACTAAAATTTGAAAGTTAATAAGAATCTGATGCTCTGCTCACACTGTGCTAGAGATTAGGGGGTATATCTGCCCTTGGAAAAAGCTTCTGCAGGCTTCTACCTTCACTGCAGTGATCAGACTTAGGCCACTTATCCAGCTGGTGGATATGGGATTGATGGCCTAAAGTACACATTTGAATGCAGATGACACTTTTCAATGGGTTGATACTTCCCAGCTCAGGAATGACAAGCGCCAGACGAATGTCAGCCTGCTGAGATGATGGAATGGCTCAATTTTAAGTCTGAAGCACACAATCAGCACTCACAGTGGCTTCATCTAATGTCTTATGTTTTGCTTGGCCGTTGCAATGGGTTTAGAGGGTAAACACAGTTGGTCAAAGTAGTTTAATAAGCCAGGCAGATCTTTTGAGGTCCCTAAAACTCAGTAGCCTGTGCTCTCTTTGTACCATCAGCTGAGAGTGCACAAGCCTAGATCTGGCACAACATGTTTTCAGGCTGGATCTGTGAAAAAGAAGACAACATTTTAGGGTGCCAATAGACCAGCAAAAAATGAATCTGCTACAGTGGTTTAAAAAGTTATTGCCACCAGCTGCCTTGTATGCGGTGCCCTCCCACAGGTCTGCACCCTGACAGACTGGCTGGCAGACACAAGGACACTTCTGGGCATCAGTTGCCTCAGTGCAAGGTTCAACTTCTTGGCTTAAACTGCCAAAAATGGTGATTTTGGCAAAGATGCCAGGTTTTGTACTGTCCCGTCTGAAGTACACTCCTTAGTGCCCAATCTGCAAAGAAGAAAAACTACCAGTACCTTAACTCCTTCAGCTGATGCAGCAAGCCTCGTCAGAGCTTGCCTGACATATTCTTACTGTAAAGTATGATTAGAGAAAACAGAACATTCCTCCTGCCTGAAGAGGATCATTTTGCAAAAGCTGCTTCTTCAGAGGAACTACAATTGTTTAGGAAAACACTTGCAACATGCTAATACTTAAAATTAGTTGTTCATAGGCGCAATGAGAAAGAAGGATTTTTCCTCCTATAGTTAAAAAGCTTTATAACTAGCATGTGTAAGATATGGGGGGGGAGCTTAGTCATTTGTTAACATAAGCACACAATAATGTCGTTTAATAGTGGAGTCCCACTACATCCATAGGTCACACAAGCTAGGGCTAATAATCTCTGCTTCCCTGCGGGGCTTCTATGACCAATTCATTTGGAAACAGAGAAAAAAGCCACCTTACTGGAGTGAAATATCCAAATCATAACACACATTCTCTCAGGTCCTTTTCTTTTCTTTCCTGCCAGAGCTGGACTTCTGATATTAAAACTGGTGTTAAGATAACACTACTAAAATCCTAATTTGTAGTTCAGCAAATCAACAATGAAATAAACAGTGAAATTTGGTAAAAGAGAAAAATGTCTGTCCACAAGTCAAATCTGGAAGTTTTTTTCTGCTCCTTTTTTACCCACTGGTAAATGTTTTTTCTGAATTATATCCCTCCACTACCTTTTTCTGAAATAGCCAACCACAATTCATGTTTACTGCTCTTGCCCCCAGGCCCTTCCAACTCAGAATTCCCAAGATTTTCCCTTAGTGACCACGTCTAGACAGAAGGATTTAAGAGCATTTCCCAGTTCACAAGCTAAGGTGCCATCTCTGGTAATATCGCAGTGGCATAGCAGTTTGTACTGGGGCTAGGTATTGTACTGTGCATCTCTCCAAAGGAGAAGTGGCTGGAGGCTCAGATTAAGTTGACTGACAGAATCACTTAAATAAATTGAAAATCTTCTCTCCCAGCAGCTCAATATTCTCAAATCACTCAGTGTATTACCAAGTAATCATCATCACCACAGGATTAGAGATGCATCTATGTTACATTAACAAAGTCTATATTAATAACCAAGCATAAATCAACTCACAAAACCCCAATCTCACAGCACAGACTACAGCATCTGGCAAAGCACAGGATCCCATGGGAGCCAAGACCAGAACTCAGAAATACATTGAGATGACGAGACTTTACTGATGGTATAATGCCATCAGTTCCTGACAGGTTTTTAATTCTTTAATTTAAACAGAATGATGCCTTTTCTTGCTTTACTCACACTCCAGTCAATAATAACAAAAAAAAAAATTAATTTATTTTTTTTGACACATGGGCTGTTTATCAGATTACTGTGCTAAGTTAAAAACAATATAATCTCAGAGACAATTAACAGCAGAGGAGAAGAAACAGTAAGAAGTGGATGAGGAAAGAAGGCAAAATTTCAGCTGACACTTAGAATTTGATGGAGGGTTTATGTGGAATTTTTAAAAAACAAGGGAAATAATCTTTAATTGGGCCCTGAACTACATGGGGACATCCTGAAATCATGAGAGGATGAGGCAGTCACTTGTCTCATTCAAAGTAGATTAGAAAAACTTGTGTGCTCAGAAGTATGGGTATGCATGGTAGAGGAACACAAAGAAAAGAAGTGCTCACAACCTGAAACTAGTAGAATGATTTCAGTAGAAATGAAAACAAGACAGGTGAGAAATACAACAGGTCACACTTAGTAAATAACATATCTAAGTAATTCAAAGCCAGAAAATATAGTCTGATTTTGTCCAATGAAAATACTATTTTAATAAACTTTAGTTCATCTGACTGACCATTGAATTTCACCAGTCTAACTACCAAGTTTTATAAAGAACAACAAAAAAGAAACTTACAGCTTCATCTCCAAAAATTATTGCAATCATTAGGACATACAATCAATTGATGTCTCTTGCCCTACCTCTGCTTAGCTGTGACCTTTTGCCATTGCAGGGCTCTTACCTGTGGCTTAGAAACCAGTTTCCTACTTGGTAATTTCATGTCTAATACGTGTACTGAGTAGATGTTAACCATAGCTGGAAAGGCAACAAGTTTAAATACTTCTTACAAAACAGCCTCTGTGATCACAGTCAGGAATTTCTTCTGCAGTACAAGCTCAAGGGAGCTGAAATCCCTTCTCCACACTATTTAGTAAAGAGTGAACAGAGTGTAGAGATATTATAAATGGGTGTTATGGATATGATCAGAGTGGGCTCAGTTTAACGATGTTATTATACTATATGCTGTCTTGAGAGCTGATGATCTTTAATTGCACTCAAGCCCAAATTCCTTCATTTTTCACACAGAGTGCTGGGCACCAACTCCCTAGAAAAGCAGGACTCAAGAATGGAGAGGGGGAAAGAAGAAGGGGGAAAGAAGACTTGTAAGAAAGGAGTTGCTCTTGAGATCTGTTCCTCCAGATTATAAGGATACGACTGACTTGAACTATTTGGCACTACAAAATCGACCCATGACTTGATCTTATCTCCCAAGGCTAGTGTAAAAGCAACCCCCTACTGACCTTGGACAGGACTATATACAATTACAGTCCTTTCATTCAAGCAGTAGTGTGAGATCTGTATTAGTTAAAGGTACCTTATTTTCCACTGACATAAAAATGATTTATGACCAATTGACATAAATTTGTTTAGCTTCATTTCAACAAAAGACAATCATGGCTTGCTCAAACTTTGATAAATAACATCAGCTATCAGAAGAGGAAAGTTAATTTCAGTGTATTTTTCTGTAGCATGTATGTATACTGAAAGAGGAGAAAGAATAACAAAGGAAAGGTTTACTTAATTGATCTGTATTGAATACTGTATGCTTAGATTGATTTTGAGCAAGACAGTCTGAGGTACAAGGATCTGCAAGGAGCAGAAGAAACACTGCAGGGACAACATAATGCTTCAGCTGTATCACCAAAGTTTTCAGTACCACCAAATCAGAAGGGTAAATTCAAATTCACTAGTGAAATGGCTTTGCAATGGAAAATAGACTTGTCTGGCCTTTTTGCTTCTTAACTACAAAAGAAGCCAGCAAATTTTGTTCTAAAAACTTCTAAAAATAGGATTTCACTCCTGTAGATTTTGTACATAGCCAGTACAATTACTGAGATTTTGAGGTTCTTCCTCTGTATTTACTCAGTTTTCCATCGCTTCTCATGCAAAAGACCAAATCAAACAACCAAAACCATAAACAAAGAAAACCAATCACAACAACAGCAAAAACTCCTGTTACTGTATTTGGTGAGGATTCAGCTGAAGAAAAATATGAAGTAAAAAGGAAAATAAGTCTGCCTCTGAATATCTAACCCTTTGAAAGAATGTGATCTACTGCTCATTCTGCTTTTTCACAGCACACAACAAGCACATTCCCTTGTACTTCATGCAAACTACATTCTCAGGAGAAGGCAGGCTCATAAAAATCCAGTTACAGGAGAGTACATATCAGGAAAATAAAGTCCAGTGGTCTAAAAAAATTATAGAGCAGTTCTCAATATTCACCCTCTAAAAGTAAAAAAAAAAGTCAAATCATATGGCCTTCACATATTTATTATTAGAAAAATAGATATATATATAGCCTGTCTTAGTTCTACTATCAAGCTGGCCACTACAAATTACTTATGGAACTTTTAGCTTTGAAATTAGTAAAGTTGATGACCTGCAAAGTAGGTTGGTGCTTCAGCATGCTTATTCTGTAGCATCTCCCAATGGGATCAGAGGGGTCAAGAGGGAAGAATACCTTCCGCAAGCGTTTGGAGCATAAATGTGCTTCACAATGTCTTTACATGGCAACAACTGATGTCAATAAGTGGGATGCCCCTTCCTTGCCAGTGCAATGTCTCAGAAAAAGGCGATACACAGTCTTTACTGGGCATTCTTTAGCTATATTTAGCTGTTCATTTCACTATGAAGAAAGTAATGAAAATAAATCAACAAGGAGCGTACTGGGAATAAGACGAAGCAGAACTTTGCAGAGCACATATATATGCAATATTGATGTGTCATGATGTATCATGGAGTACATAATACTGTTTAGGAGGAATTCCACTATCCCAGTGGCAAAAAGCTGTTAGACCCTGAAAGAAACAAGCAGGTACAGGTTAAAAACTTACTTTAATCACCACTACCATGTAGAACTAGCATATTCAGATTCTGTAGGAGCCAGCTGTCAGCTGTCCAGCTTTTCTCATGCAGGATGGCTCTGTGATGTTATAGCATGCATGAAAATGGGAAAGGGGAAATCATTCTTCATACTCGGGGTGAAATACGACAACAGGAAACATGGACTGGAATTAGATCAGGCCAGACAAGCTGTGTGCGTAAAGTCACTAAACAAATTTGCATATAGCCCTAAGCTTGAGAAAATCTATTTGTTACTATTTTTAGATTTAAATGTTGCTTGTTACTGTTTCTCCCTCCAATCTTCCTCCCCCCAAACACAATCTACCCCTTCTGTCTGTTAACAGACAGCTGGTGTGACGCAGAATTTTAAATCTCGTGGGTTTGTGCCAGATCCTTTCCTGACTCCTGAGTTACAATCTAAAACACTTGGATTACTGTTGAACAAGCCTAAACACTGGGAGAAAAAATTTCTACACAGAGATAGAGTGTTCCCTTTTCAAAAGAAGGTTCATTTCCCCATCCCCACCTCCAAACTTTCCTCTCCTTCAGCACCACGGTAGACTTTGAAAATTATTCAAGCCTTTTAGCAACATTACTTTGTGTAGTAGCTCAAGATTGCTGCTGTCCTGATAATGCATCTTCACTAGCAGGCCAGATATTAAACGCCACTCTTAGGAAAATGCAACTTTTAAACTTCTCATGGAGAGCCAATGCTCTTTTTCTAGGCTTCCTAGAACTCTGAGTGTCTTCAGGAGTAGAGACATTACAGAGGAAAGTAATGTGAATGATGATGGGTTTCTGGGACAGCTAGTGAAAGTGTGTTTGCAGAGAAGTGGTTTCACAGTGACTTCTATCTTCAAAATTGATGGCTGCAGCAGGGTTCATCATCTTTTGCAGGATGCCTGCTGCTCTGTTCACACCATTTTCATATCACAACAACATTATTTTCTGCAGAGAGTAAAGAAGGTTGCCCATCTTTTGCTCCTCCCCTCCCTAGGCATGACACAGATGTGATGGCATACAGCTGGCTCCGCTGAATTAGACATGAGGATAAAGGGAAGGAAGTGAGGAAAATTAAGAGAGAGGTGGCAGTACTGGCATCTGCAAGCTCAAAAATACTGTCCTGTGGTCTCAACATGGGAACATCTTGCCACACAGGAGGAAATTTTGGGAGAGAGAACTGGGATGGGACAGTGAGTAGATGGGAACTGGTGCGGAGCATGTACACAGAGAATGAAGGAGGTTGTGCAAGATTTTCATATCTTAAGACCCCACTCAATCCTGATACCAGCTGTCTCACAGGTATCTAGATGGTACAGAAACCATGGGGGAAGGAGTGAGATCTGTCATCAGAAGCCTCAGATATAAAGATGTATTTAAATAAATAAGTCCTGCCCTTTCCACATACCAGGTGTCATGGTTGAGACAGCAAATCTAGCTCTTAAAAGTTTGGCTGTTGTAAGGGAGGAGTCAAGTTTCCTGCCTCTGGCCCAGAAGCGGAGTAGATATGCTTTCAAAAGGTAAATAGATTATTCAAACTGAAATTTGACTTTTCATATAATGTGAGGCTAGGTGGGACAATTACAATAATCTAGTTAATTCAAGTTATTCAGCAAATTTACATAACTCAGGAATTTAATTCTTCTCCATTTGCAAGATATTTACTGCAGTAGAGCTAATTAGAAACAAGACTTTTAGAGATCACTGAGCATTTATGCAAAAGCCTTTCCCAAAAAAGCACTTTGAAGACACTCTCTGTACAATATAAATTACCTCTACACAACCAAACTGCATCGAAATCTGTAGGCTCTCTGCAGATATAAAACTAGTGTAATGAGAGAATGGAAAAATAACTACCCAGACAGCATTAATGGGAACACATGGAAGGAAGAATTTTGACAGACAGTACAACAAAAATGTGGCCAAGCTACCAAATAAGTTTCCCCTTCCTCTAACAAAACAAAGCAATGGCCTCCTAAAGAAGAGATCCTCACTCTTCTGAAAAAAGACATGCTTAGAAGATAACACAGAAACAGTATTTTGGGGAGCAGTCGCAACCAGTGGTGTTCTTGAAGAAACCAGACTTTCCTTCAAACCTAAGGAAAAAAAAAGCCAATTCCACTAAAATCTGAGAGATGCAAAAAATGCTACAGAGGGGTCACATTTTCAAATACCCTTAGAAGCAGTCCTTGTCCCTGTGATTTTCAGCAGAACTCAAACTCATAAATGACTTGCATATATGTTGTGCTGTGAGCTTCTTCATCCTGGAAGTAAATAAATCAAACAAGCATTTACATGTAGGAATCTGAAGAACTCACAGGATTATCTCTTTTCCCGCTATCTCTTTTTTCTTAATTTCTATTTTTAAAATGCTCTATCTGGTTGTTCTCTCCAACCTTTTTATGAGTCAGTATGCTCTTTTGTAGACAATCTCCCAGTTCTCCCTTCCCAGTCTCAATTTCCACAGCTCCCCCTCCTTTTACTTTTCCAGTAAGTAGGAAAAAGGAGAGTTCTATCTGGCCACAGCTGACCCTGCTGCATCAATATATGTAGAGAAGCATATCTAAACTGTGTATTCAGACTCATTGCTTAACAGACACCAGTAACTGCTTATTTCTAGTGAATCCCTGAAAACCAGCTGCTCCACAAGAGGCATGGGAGGAAGTGTGATCTGACTATTATTTATAGCAACTATCTGAACTGCTCAGCCTTATAAGGATGCTCTACTTCTGCTCCTTGACCCTGCCTGCCACAGCTCAAGGGCACTGTATAGCCTTAGCTGTTAAAAATTGCATAGATCTTACATCCAATTGCACTAATCTTGGTGTTGAAATGAGCTTTGTACCAAGCCAGGATTCCTGCTACAGATGGATGTTGTGAAACTTTCTGTCTTGGCTAGGAGTTTTGCGCATGAACAGTATCTATCTCTATTAGTGTAAGAAATCTCTCCTAAACTGATGACACAGCTATTGCCATATGACCCAAATAACACAAATAGCCATTCAGGATATTTGTACATACGTTGTTGTCATACATTGCATCTTAATAACTAAACTGTCTCCTACATCTCTCTTGATGAGAAAGATCATGGCAACCTTTTCCTGCTGCATACCTAAACTCACGTGAACTCCTGCATCCCACATAACAGACTGACAGTCATAAAAGTCCTCCCAAAGAAGGCAGGTCAGACTGCTGTGACATGAATTGGAATTCTGGGCAGAGACACTGCCTTTCAAACCTCTCCTTGACAATCATACAGATCTATGTCTCTCCAAGAACTCTGCAACACCTTCTTCTCCAGGAAAATTCAAAAGTCTCCAATATCCACCTTACCAATTGTTTTAAGAAATCCTGACTTCACTGAAGTCAATTGGTTGAGTTAATTACAATGAGTTTTGCCAGAGTCTGAGTTGTATTCTTAGTCTATTGCAAAATTGTAGTTCTGGTTTCTTTGTATTTATAATCAACTTCAATTTAATCTACTTTTCAAGTATCCAAGGCAGTTCCAAACAAATTTTGGCAAAGGTTTAGGTCTGCAGGAGAAAGGATTATTGCTTATCTACAATTCAGATTTAAGCACAACTCTGGGATGAAAACTGTCAGAGGAAATTTTTGCACCATCATGGGGCTAAACTTTTCTTAAGCTACCAATTGCTTAGAAAACCTAGTTTTATCAAAGAAAATGAAGGAAGAACAAATTTTAAAAACAAACAAAACAAAACAAACAAAAAAAATAATGGAAACCACTCCCCCACCCCCCCCAAAAAAAAAAAAAAAAACAAGCAAACCACACCACCACCAACACCATGGCAAAGACCAGAAACTGAATTCTAATTTCACCTCTGAAAACACATTGGCATCAATGCTTTCTAGTACAGCACAGTTTAGGAGATCAGAAACAACCTTATGAATCCTTATGAAACAAGCTGTTCTAGGAAAGCTCTGCTTTATCCAAATCCCCAGTATTTTGAGAGCAATTTGCATTTGTAGAGTTTTCACTGTTTCTGTACTATTTACTGGGTCAGCCCTAATATGTGAACCGTAAGCTTTCCTCATCTACCAATCAAGATCAGTCAGACCTTTTCTAGGATTTTGAAGAGGCTGAAGTGATTTTTGAGGAAACAAGACAAAAGGACTGGAACTGGAAAATTTGTGTGAATTGGAGGAAGAAACAGAAACACAGCAAATGAAAATCCTTTCAAGGTCTGAGTTAGATTTGATACAGTGTTCAAATCCACCAAAAGCTGTCACATTAGAAGAGGACCTTTCCTCACAGCTTTTAAAACACATACCGAGAATTTTTCAGTGATGTCTTCCATCAGATTTTGCTTCTTTCCATATGGACCTCTATCCCACCAAGACAGTTTTAACAAAAATTCAAGATATAAACTCCTTTTTTCACTTTGACTTAAGGTTTAAATTCATCTCCATAAACATAACTATTTTCATTTCTGCAGGACTGCAAGCTTTATAGCAGTGATACTTGAAAAGCACTGAATTTAATATTACAAAGGAAGACCCCTTCTTCTATGACAGATTGTGATGGGTTTATGACTTTTTGGGTTGAATGTATTTCATTTGTACTATCCTCAGAAGAATAAAAGCTCTTTTATAATTACAGAAAAAAATGAAGTGTGTATTATTTCTTGGTCAACATTTCACTATTAAACACAAACTCCTCCCTCTTTTGTTATCTACAGGACTCATATATTGACTTAAGATTCAAAAGAAAGTCAGTCTGTGGAACAAAGTAACGGAAGGACTTCAGCAAAATGTATCAGTTTACTGAATAAATACAATTACAAACACCATGGTTTTTTAATACATTTTTCTGAAGGTTCTGTTCTTCTACTTATTTGAATATATTCTTTCCTCTGTCCATTTGTCAGGCATGAGACTAGAAGTTGGTAACATTTCTGTTCCCACGGCTCCTTCACGGACTATACCACAGGCAGTATAAAACAAAACTAACTTACATATTAGTCTACTGGTAAAATTGAGCCCCTCTTCACTCTACATGAGGAACAATATTATGGATCAACCAGACCTTGGCAAACTCTAAAACTAATCAAGACATCCGTACCCACAGCTCACCCAAACCAGGAATCTCTAGGCTGCACTGCTGCCTCCAGCATATACCCAGCATCCACTTGCCGACAAAAGAACTTTCCTAATCCTCCTGTGAACTGTGACAACCACAATAAAAGTGAAACTTGGACCTAAGATGTCTACAGAAGTTTTCCAACATGGTTCTCTGACATATAATTCCTCTCTATATCCATCAAAAAAGCTAAATGAGAAAAAATGTGGCAGGAGCTGCGTTTAAATATGATTGAAGGTATGTCTGTTCTGCTCTCAGGGCAAACAGGGCTTCAGCTTAAACCTAGAAACTCAGGACCTTCAGGAGGACTGAAACCAAGAACAAAGAAAGCCTTTGGGACTCTCTCGTCTCCAGAAACTAATTAGCATATCCTTATTTTCCACTTGAAAACTGATGTATTTACATACTTGCTAACAAAGTGGTCTTTTCTGATGGACTTTTTTGAACCCTAATGTCTTCTGTGAGCTAAAATATTAAGGGACAAAGTCCACGATGTAGAGTGTGCTTCTGGAATTGAAGGGCTCTCTGTTTTCCTGTTTATGATGACCACATAAATAAAATTTAATCAGATCAGTATACTGTCACAGGTAGAACCAGCTGTTCCCTATGTGACATTTTTCAACTAAGGAATTCTAAAAATATTGTAAAGCACATACAGATAAGACAGGGAAACAGGTAACTCAGCAGTGGCACTCTAACACTTGCTAGATCATCTTCAGTAGCCAAAGCTTATCTTTTTCCAATGAAATAAGTTACTTCTTCACCATTTACTTCAAGAAAAAGTCGGTCTTGTGTGAGATCCATCATTGGGACCTCTTCACTGTTGACAGGATGCAGGGTGCTTTGCAGAGGAAGCTAAGGATGTGCCATAAATGCTGAATATTGTTCCAGATTTTCAGCAAAACCATGAAGTTTTCAAAGGCACTGCTTTACGTATGTCTATACCTTATGTGCCCATCAAATTTCTTAGTGAGTTCAATTTCAAACGTCCTATTCATATCACAGTTTAGAGATTGCTGTTTGTAATCACAGAATGATTTGTGTTAAAACGCCTTACAGATCATCTAGTCCAATATCCCTCCTATGGGCAGGGAGACCTTTCACTAGACTAGGTATTCAAAGCCCTGTCCATCCTGGCCTTTATCACTTCCAGGAATAGTGTATCCACAATTTCTCTGTGCAACATGTTCCATTGCTTCACCATTCTCATAGTGAAGAATTTCTTCCTTGTAACTAAACATTCTCTCTACAAGTTTAAAGTCATTACCCCTTGTCCCATCATTTCATGCCCTTGTAAAAAGTCCCTCTCCAGCTTTCCTGTAGACCCCTTTTAGGCACTGGAAGGCTGCTATAAGATCCCCCTGGAGTCTTCTCTTCTTTAGGCTGAACAACCCCAACTCTCTCAGCCTGCCTTCATAGGAGACACCTGACATCGTATTATCTGATCATCTTCATGGCTTCCTTTGGTGCTCCAGTAGCCTATGTCCTTCTGATATTGGAGGCCCTAGAGCTGGATGCTGTACACCAGGTGGGCTCTCATGAGACCTGTTCAGGACATTGATTGACAGAGATTCTGTAAGTCCTGAAAGGCAAAGGAGTCCAGGAAGGCTGTATGTGCTTTAAAATGGATTGTTAAATATTCAGGAGCAGGCTGTCCCCATGTGTATTAAGACAAGCTGTCAGGGAAAAAGACCAGCCTGGTTAAACAGAGAATTTATGCTTGACCTTAGGGAAAAAAAAAATAGAATATATCACCTCTGGAAGGAGGGTGAGGTATTTTGGGAGGACTCTAGGGAAGTTGCAAGGTCATGTTGGAAGAAGCCTAGAAGGGCCAAAGCCCAACTAGAACTTGATTTGGCCACTACGATTAAAAACAACAAACATACATTGGCAAAAACGCCAACCGGATTTAGCAAACGGAGAGTCAAAGAGCGTCTTCATTTGTTGAATGCAGAAGGTAGTGTAGTGACAGGGGAAAGGCAGAGGTACTTAATGTCTTTTTTTACTTCAGTCTTCAGCACCAAGACCAGTTGTCCTCAGGATATCCAGCTCCCTGAGCTCGAAGTTGATGATCAGGAGATGAGTAGAGCCCCCATAATCCAGGAGGAGATGGTTAGTGACCTGCTATGCCAATTACACACTCACAAGTCTGTGAGCCCACCCCAGAATGAGGGAACTGCAGAAGAACTTGCCAAACCACTTTCAGTCATCTGCCAGCAGTCCTGGTGTCCTGGCTTTATCTAGGATGGTGTTAATTTCAGTAGCTGTTAAGAGTGCTGTTTTGGATTCAGAATGAGAATGGCATTGATAACACACTGACATTTTGGGTGTTTCCCAAGTCATGTTTTTCATAAGTCAAGGTCTTTTTTTTTCCCCTTGTCTCATGCTCTGCCAGTGAGGAGGTAAGCAAATGAAATTGGGAGGAGCATAGCTGGGAGAGGTGACTGTCCAAACTGACCAAAGAGACATTCCATACTATATGACATCATGCTCAGTATATAAAGTGAGAGAAAGGAGGAACGGGGGACATTTGGAGTGATGGTTTTTCTCTTCCCAAGTAACTATTACATGTGATGGGGGCGTGGTCTCCTGGAGTTGTCTGAACACTTGCCTGCCTTTGAGAAGTAATGAATAAATTTCTTGTTTTGTTTTGCTTCTGTGACACGGCTTCTGTTTTCCCTGTTAAACTGTCTCTATCTCAATTCATGAGTTTTCTAGCTTTTACCCCTCTACTTCCCTCCCTGATCCTGCTGGTGCCAGGAGTAAGCAACTAACTGTATGGTGCTCAAATGCTGACTGGGGTTAAACAAAACACTTGGTTTACCAGACAAGTCTCAGCTGACTGGAAATTAGTAAATGTAATGTTCCTCTACAGGAAGAATCAGAAGGATGATCTGGGGAACTACAGGCCTGTTAAGCCTTGGTTCTGGACAAGATTATGGAAGAGATTATCCTGAGTACCTTTACCTGGCACATGCAGGACAACCAGGGGATCAGGCCCAGCCAACATGGATTTATGAAGGGCAGGCCCTAGTTGACAAATCTGATCCCCTTTTACAACACAGTGACCCATTGAGCAGATGAAGGAAAGGTTGTGGATGTAGCCTCTCTAGACTTCAGTGAAGCATTTGACACCATCTCCCAGAGCATGCTCCTAGAAAAACTAGCTGTTCACAACTTGGATGGGTTGACTGATTGACAGGGAAAACATGGATGGATGGCCAGACCCAGAGACTTGAAGCTAAATCCAGTTGGCAACTGCTTGTTACCTGTGTTCCCCAGGGTTCAGTTTTGCACTGGTCCTGTTAAACATCTTTATTGATGATCTGGACCCGGGGATTGAGGGCACCCTCAGTAAATTTGCAGAAAACACTAAGTTGGGTGGGAGTGTTGATCTGCTTGACAGTAGGAAGGCTCTGCAGAGAGACCTGGACAGACTCAATCAATGGGCTGAGGACAGCAGCATGAGGTACATTAAGGTGAAGTTCTGGGTCTTGCACCTGGATCATAGCAATCCCACACAGTCTTACAAGCCTGGGGAGAAGTAGCTCAAGAGTTGTCAGCAGAAAGGAGTGTGGGGGTGCTTGACAGCTGGCTCAATATGAGCCAGGAGTGTGACCAGGTGGCCAAGAAGGTAAATGGCACATAAATGGTACATGACAGATGGCCTGTATCAAGAATAGTGTAGCCAGCAGGACTAGGGAAGTTATTATCTCCCAGTACTCAGCACTGGTTCTTGAGTACTACATTCGGTTCCAGGTGCCTCACTTTAAAAAGGACACTGAGGTGCTGGAGCCTGTCCAGTGAAGGGAAAGGTCATGAAAAGTCTAGAAAACATGTCTTATGAGGAACAGCTGAGAGATCTGGTTTTTTTTAGTCTCGAGCAGAGGGAGGTCAGGGGAACTTCATCGCTCTCTACAGCTACATGAAAGGAGGTTGTAGTAAGGTGGGGGCCAGTCTCTTTTACTGTGCCTACAGTGAGAGGATCAGAGGAAAGGACGTTAAGATGAGACATTGGAGATTCAGATTAAATATTTTTTAAAAAAATTTCACTGTTAGGGTGGTCAGGCATGGGAAAAGGTTGCTCAGGGAGGTGATGGAGTAACCATCCCTGAAGGTCTTTAAGAGGTGTCTGGGTCTGGCACTGAGTGATACGGTTTAGGGCTACAGTGGTAACGCTGAGTCGATGGTTGGACTTGATGATCTTAAAGGTCTCTTCAAATCTTGATGATTCTATAGCAGCAACAGCATGAGGAAGACTACACTGAGAATGAAGTGATTTATCATGTATTTAGCAAGTCAACCCCAGCAACTGGGAATAAGGTTAAAGTCCATTTTCCCTCCTTTCCTCCTTCAATGTGTAAATCACAGCAGTGAACCAGCATATGCCAGTGATGATGTACTATACTGTAATAGCTAAAAAAATGGTGGGTTTTTTTGGCATAAAAGCAACTAAAATGAAACTAAAAATATCTGCAAGCTGCATCGCCAGATGCCACAAACTAGCACATCTTTACTGAAACTCGCAAAGCTCTTCGGATATGTGCCTCTGGATTCTTCTTTGTCCTCAGATACATCTAATCCTAGCATTGAAAAGGGTTTCAGTTCTTTCTCTGTTCTTAAGAAATTGGAAGGCCACTGAAGCCACTTCATGAAGCTTTAAGAATTTTAAGCAGCAGATGGATGTTTAAGTCTCACAGCTACAGTTCCACGTGCTAAAACAAGAACTCCCCAACACAGCCATCACTGCTCACACCTTCACAGAGAAAACATCATCTTGAAAAGCAACCATGCAATTTTGAAACCATATATTTCGAAATAAGGTCTGCAAGCTCCAGTGCTAACACTGACCTATAAGGACTCCTACCTAATCTTAACCGATATGTTTTGCAGAGCAGAAGGTCTCAATCTTAGCACAGTTATTAGCTACCAATGGAGAGCAGAAGGAAGACTCACATGTACTTGCTTGGAGTTCTATAGAAGTTATGGCTATGCTTTGTACAGTGTCCAAGTCCAGAGCTGAATAAGGCAAGTCTGAATAAAAGACTGTCTTCTGGACAGGATCGATGGAGGAGCAAGGAGGATGGAACTGAGCAAGAGGCTCAAGATATTTTTCTGGCAGCAGCAGCTATTGAGAGCATTAAGCAAACAATCAACACACCCCTAAGAAACAGTTTCTTGCAGGGTGAGCACTGCTTAGGTAAAAGGGGAAACTGATCAAAGACAGGCTTTGTCTGATGAAACAAAGGCCAGAGGCAGCTGGCAGCCCATCAGCAGCCAGGGAATGAGCACACCTGTGTCTTTGTGCAGGAGGGCACAGGGTGGTGGAGCAGCACTACTTGCATCCAGCAGCACTCCTGAGAGACAGGCAGCCCTCTGGCAGGCAAGAGAAAAGCCCTCCGATATCCTGATGGAATGTGAAGCTGTTCTGATCCATTTATGATGTCATTAAAACTCAGAAGCAGGTCTGTTTCTGGGAGGCCTCTGATGCAAGGAAATCTGCTGCATTCCTTCCCATGGAAGAAAGGACACTGATGGCTGCATTTCTGGTTTACACAGCCTATTGCTAGGTGAGCTCCCACAAGGAGAAATCTGGATTAAACTTCTCCCCAGTATTGTAGTGCAACATAGGAAAAAAACCGCAAAATTTTCAGTTCTCAACTTTCAATATTTTCCCCAGACAGTTTCATATACTTCTAATGGTACCTTTCCCCAGCAACAGCTTATTCACAAATCTTTCCTCAAAGTTTATTAAAAGTAAATTAATGAAAGCTTTTTCTAATATGGGATTAAATCTAAATTGATATCTCATAGGTCATGTGTAAAAGACAACACTTATTTCTAGATCTCTGGTTTGAGATATGCAAAGATTTTTCCACAGATGATTTACTGCCCATTGAGACAACTTACCATGCACTTCCTAAACCTGAGAAAACACTATAAGCCCTCTGCCTAGATTATCTTATTAAGTACAGCACAGAATTATGATATCATGAATACATATATATCAAGTAAAAACATTTCAGTACTGTTACTGTATTAATATTTCAGTTGGTTCTTAAACATGAAAAGCAAAAGAAACTTGTACATTGCTTAACAACCACTACCTCACACTACTGTTCTTATAAAGCAACCTTGTCCTGACTAAACCGCATTTTGGAGGGATACAAAACAGAAAGGAGAAGCAAACCAAACCTTTCCACTCCACTCTATAGACAAATTCAATACCTTGTCTGCCTTTTACAGCAACATATGACTCATGTTGCAACAGACACCTGGCTTCAGCCTCACAAAAGTCTGTCCTTCTCCACTGTCCAAAACACCTCCCTTTACCTTGAAAATATACATTCCATGCCCAAACTCCCAGAGGCCAGCCATCCTGCAAGACAGAACAATACCACAAACATGGCAAAAAAAACCAAAAACCACCAAACCCTCACCAGACTTGCTTCAGCAGAAAATTAAGCGCATCTGAAAAGACCTTCAACTCAACCATCACTTTGCAGCCTTTGGGTTTCCATTCCCTTCAAACCAAGCAGGCTGAGAAGAAGTGAAAATTCAAAGAGTCCCCTCCTCTGCCCTCGAGAAAAAACAGGTGATGAATATTGTTTTGTCCACAACATCTTTGTGAATAAACACACCAGCTGGCAGTGGGGGTAGGAAGAGGAGAGGAAAGTACCAGAGCTGCCACAAGTGAAATGTCCAAGGAGATGTCCAACACAATGATGAGACCCCAGATTGTTTAAGTCATCACAGCCCTTCCCATTTAAGAAGAGATGTCAGGATCAAATTATCTACTGGGTGTCTGCCTGTTGCAGACTACAGCTTCTCAAATAGCTTCAGCCAGCAGCATTCTCTCAGTACCTGTGTAACACTGTGCTGGTAGCACTGTTCTACCTTGTAACTAATTCCAATGAGATATGGCTGTCAGTTTACTAGTGGTGGAGGAGAGGAGAGAGGTATTTTATCAAGTAGAATTTGTTCTTTCCAGGATAAAGCCTCTTATTTAAGCTTCACCTAAGAGGGTTGTGCACATCTGATTGTTCTATTTACACATATAGGCATGCATAAAGACAGACAAGAAAAATCATGAAACATACCAAACCTCAGTTTGGTGTGTATGGATGCACTAAGCCTCCATACTGTAACTGGGAATGGAAAACCTTCTTTTCTGATTTCATCTAGTGATTGAGAATTCTAGAGAAGATCTCTCTCCTCTTTAGGCAATCTTGAAACTTGGAAGATACGTATTTGTTACACTCATACAGATGACAAAGAGGGTTATACTGAAAAACAGCGCAAGGTTTAGTTATTACACATCTAGAATAAGTCTTAGATTTTCTAACTTTCTAAAGGGTAGAGAGAGACCCAAGCTTGATGTATCCTATACAGACATTGGCTTGTACTAACTGCAGGAGAGGTCCTGAACAAAAATGCTGCTTATCTATGAACTCCAGGTAGAATCCAAATCAGCATGCTCCTAAACTCTATATTAAACAGAAATTCAAGAAGTCCTAATAGAGGGTTTGTTTTGTGTGGGTCTTCTTTTAGGAAGGCTCACAAGAGAGCTGTCATCTACTTCGATTAGGTTCCTTCACAAAACAGGCTTCCTGGAATGATGCTTTGAAAGAAACACATGTTAATGCATATCTCTTATATTGCTTGAAGTCCCATAGAAGTGTTGGCTATGCTTTGCAAAACATACCATAGTTGCTCACACAAAGTAACACCTAAAAATCAACTCAAGTTTAACTTGGATCCATTTGTTTTCAACAAGTACTGGCCTACTGTTTCTTTGTTTTTTTGGTTCTGCTGTTTCCAAGCCTCCTTGGTCTCTTCCCCGTGCCGCTCCTTTGAGGGCTGAAATTTTAATAACTTTAACATGTGAGGCTGAAGAAAAAAAATACAAACATAAATGGTTCTGAATACAGGAAGGGTTGTAGTTTGCCACGGCTGAGAAATGATGGGCAAATGGTTGGCAGAATTTTACATACTGAGAATATGAAAAACACCAGATATTGTTTCTAAAGAAGCTAGACAGACACCACAGCTTTTTCTTTTCTGCAGTGCCATGTTCTTTAGGCACAGATACTTCTTTCTACTCAGGAGGCAGTACACAGTCATCACATGGCAAGTCAAGCTTAACATATAAATTAATAAGTACAATGAAATCAGTGGAAGATTAATTTGCTGCCATTACAAATGCTATTGGAAGTGTTTTCCAGTTGTGCCTTCTCTGCCTATTTTGTCCTTAAGCATCATGTCAGTGCTAGAAATGGTGTACATTGCAGTGGGGGAAAAGTCTCTATGCTGCAGCTAAAGGTAAGATAATAAAAAAACAGAGGATTCAATTAGGTATTGTTCAGGCTATAACAAAACTTTCCTAGTATAACACCTGAAGTAATTAGCATTCCAGTAACTGCTTATAACTTAGAATGCTTCATTAATGGCATTTCTACATTTGCACTTGAAAATATTCAATGTAAAAAGCAGTTCAATTTAAGGAAGTAAATGGATCTTTTGCTAAGATAAAGTCACTTTATTTATGGAGAACAGGTGTGGAAACTGCTGGGAGATTTTGAAGATACAACAAGAAAGAAACAATAAAATGCTGCAGTAATTTTGACAGTGGGAGTAAATTGGAGGAGATGAAAAGTGAAGTACTACTTACAAGCCTCGGAGACGAAGCCAGATTTTCTCTATTTGCTCTGGCTGTAGGTATTTCAGAGAGTTGTTCTCAAATTCTTCAATTTCCTTAGTCGGTGACTCCATAGCTCCAGGTTACCACTTAGGTTAATGCTCTGCGAGGACAGTTGCTGCTTCCACACACACACTCCCTCCACCTTTAACGCTGGTGGGGAGCAGTTAACATTTCTGGCACACACTTCTCCCCCATCCCAGCAAACAGAACTGCGTGAGCAGCCCTGGAGAGCTCATGTGTACACAAGGGACAGCTGTGCCTGCATGCCACCATTCTCGGGCTGAGCGAGAGGATCAAAGGCTCATCTCCAGATTGCAAAACCACGCAGATTTTTTTCCTTTGTTTTTTGTTTTGTTTTGCTTTTACAATAAGCCAAGGATACAACCCATAATAGCAGCTGAGGGATCTTTATCAAGGGAGGAGGGGAGGAAAATCCCTTGCAGACAAGTGAGCTGTGTGTGCAGGGGCTGCTGTGGGGAGCCTGACGGCTGCAGGGGTCCCCAAGGCTGCAGCTCTGCCTTACCATGCTGCCTGTCGCTGTGCACAGGCAGTACACAGGCCCCTTTCAGTCTAGTCCCCACCAGGTCAGACTCGCCCTTCCCCTCCCTAGCCGAGTTTTGTCCCACTTACCAGCAGCTCTGCCGACAGGCTTGAAACCTGACAACTGAGGAAGAATACATCTGTCAACACAGCCAAAAAACTGTTTCGCTCTCTGCATCCCTCTTTGCTTCCCTTCCATGTGCACGCACATCCAGACACACGAGGAAGAACAGGTTATTGGAGAAAGACTGGCTTTGATTAAAAATCCAACCAAGAAAAATCATTGACTGAAAAAGAAAAAAGAAAAAGGGAAATAACAGAAAGTGAGCCACTCACTTCTGGCAACAGCTATCTACTTCATTGCAGTCAGTCTGCTCTCCTGAGAGAGACACGCATAGCAGGGGTTGTAAAGCTTCAACAGGGACAAAATTCACTTTTAAAATAAACAAATCAGTAAAGTTCCAATGCTTGAAAATGCTCAGATGGGAAGTCAGTACACTGAAGAGAGATCAAGTCCAAAACATTAGTTACAGATGTATCAGTGTCTTTGAATAAGAGGTTTGCACAGTGGAAGTTAAAACTCAATTTTGCAATAGGATGCCTGCCTCCAGCTCCCCAGGAGCACCCCCATACTGGCCCCTAGGGACATGCCTCGCTACACCTGCAGGGTTTAGGCTCTGGGCACGAGAAAGAACAGGAATTTCTTTCATCACACCACCCCAAGCAGTCATCTCTCAAATTTTGCCAAAATGTCTGCATGCTTATCTTTAGTTAATATTATTGATGTGGTGCTTTCAGCCAAAGCCATTAGAGCAGAGGGAAAATAACTGTCAAAATATTGTCTCAGCCTTAACACATTTTGCAGCATATTGCAAAAGCCGTCTTTTGAGAAGCAGAGCCTGCAGCAAAAGAATTAGCACCTCAGACAGTCGGGTAGCCTGTGACTTGGAGAAGGTCACCTCTTCTTTGCAATAACATTCAACAGTATGTCTGTGGTGCTAGGTCCAAGGCAGGTCTCTGAAGTACGTGATGTTGCTTTTCAGAAAGGTCTATGTATAATGAATGTTATCCTTCCCATTGCTAGGTGGCAAATTGTATGAGCCATCACTCTAATCAGTCTCAATCCTTTCCTACAAATAGTTCTGCAGGAGTTACCCAGTTAGAGTGCTGCTGCAATTGTTAACCATCTCCAGCTCTCTGCTATTGAGTAAGATTCTCAAATATAACCACAAAGGAGCTGAGTCAAGGTGGTATACATTCAAAGAAAAGAGACAACTTATGAGAGGTAAAAACATGAATAATTCTTTAGGTGGTCTTCTTTCCCCTTGTGCATTACAAAGGACAAGCAAGTATGTTTGCTGTAGGAACCTCTTTTGAATGATACAAAGAACTGCACAAGCAGTCATAGCAAGCCATTTCCTGACAAAATTTTGGGGCATAATATCTTCTTATGTTCCTGCTGTAGTGATAACAGAACACAGTGTTATTCTTCACTTACTGTGCTGCTTTCCATTACACTGATGCCCACTACTAAACAGTTAGCATTTTGCACACATGACTACCTTTTGCTGGTGAGTAAAGTAGTTACAAAATATGTTGTCTTTTTTTTCACACATTTGATTTTAAGATACAAAGGAAGTAACCGGGGGAAATGGGAATGCCAAATATTGGTAGCATTGAGTTTAAGCTCAAGTCTGGGATTCCCTTTCTTGTTTAAATCCTGGTGGTCTGATTTTGTAATAGACGTCATCAAAACAGGAAACACCAAGACAGTGACTGTAAAATGTTTTGAACTTGTGCCGTAAGTATCCGACGTGAGTACATATCATATTGCTTGCCTTGTCCTTAAACATATGGCTCACCTCATGGTGAGAGAGTAACTTCGAAGAAGACAAAGTTTACAGGCCAAGTAAGCAGCACTCTTTCAGTTCTCACATTCATTGCCGCATGTTGTAGGCATTGCAACAAGTTGTAGGCATTGCAACAAGTTGTAGGCAAACAAGTGGCACCATTTGGAGCTTAACTATCATGATGCCATTTGATATAAGCACTAAGCCACCTCCTGGTGGATTAGCCACATATTTAAAGTAGAGGGGAGCTCAGATGAGCAAAAGTCCACCTGTCTGTCAAACATCTGTTGTTCAGCCTTACGCAGGTGATGACCAAGATGGTAGGGCAGATAGTATGATGTATATACCCTTGCAAACCCTTATGGCTGGAGCAACATTGCACGAACTTTCTCCCTGAAATCACAAAATCACAAAATCACAGAATATTCTGAATTGGAAGGGACCCACAAGGATCATTGAGTCAAACTCTGAAGTGAATGGTCCATATGGGGATCAAATCCACAACTTTGTCATTAGAAGTCCCATGCTCTAACCAGCTGAACTAATCCTAGTAATTTTTTGTATCCAAGCACTTCCCCAACCTATCCCTTAGCAGTTTCAGGAGGGGTCCAGGACACTGCTGTTGCCTTCAAACAGGTCTAGCTCGAGTGAGAGACTGGATTTCCCTCTGTTGCTTTGTTACCTAGCATGAGGTCCAGTACAGGATAACTCCTTCCTGAGCCCTTGAAGCAGCCTTCTTGTCTCCTCTGCTTGCCTGCAGGAGAAGAGTTGGGACACTCATCTCAGCTAGCTCAGACACGCCCTTCCTAGGTCACTGGGTCAGCACTGTCAATGACAGCAAGGGACGGAGAGCAATGGGATGGAGAGATGGAGGTTCCAGGCAGGCCAGTTATACCCTACATTGTTTCCTTTATCACAGCACACAGATTTGGGCAAATGGGGGCTTCACCCTCTTTTTCTCCACTTCCTTAGTAGTGGCATCCACATTTAAAGCCTTTAGATTGAGCCCTGTACAGGAAGGGTCCTAATTTAAAGTATTTCTTTCAGTTCTGAAGGACTGAAGATGTAGGAGGATGCTGACATGCCACAGAGAGGTTGTGGTGTTGTGTTATTTAGGAGTGGAGCTGGAGCCTAGATCTCAATAAGCCTCTCCAGTGGAAAAGCCGCTTGGGGAAACTCAGGCGAAGCAGTCAAGCTCAGACATCCACACACGCCACGTGGCTAGGTCAGCAAGGAGAGGCAGAAGGCCTTGGCACTATATCAGTCAAAGCCAGGTTTATTACCAGGAGCCAAAGTGAATTCCAAAGCCAGAATGGGGGATCATGTGCCAGTCTCAGGCTTAAGTATGAGGTTCAACAGCCAATGACCTTGAGGTGTGGGGGTGGAGCAAAGGGCAGGTAAGGTCAGTATTCCATAGGGGAGACAGGGCTGGTCACTGGGTCCCACAGCCAATGGAGACACACCCAGGAGAGGAGAAACCAAAGGGCCAGGGGCATTAGGGAGAGGGGAAACTGGGGCAAACCATCGTGTATAGAGCATCATTGGGAAATTATCTCTCTCAGGCTGGGCAGCTGACTATAGTCTGTCCTGACAAGGCCAGACCTTAGATTTTATGTCAAGGGGTTGCAGGTACTCCACAAGAGGTGGTAAAAGGAAGCTGAGAAGAGTAGAATCCACACTGTGCCTCCATGAGGACAGGCATCACTGTAAAACAATCAAAATACCAGGGCGTGCAGGAGTAGGTCTGCCTTTCTCAGGATGGTGATACAATTTCTCAGGATTTCATGCATAGTCCAAGGAGAAGTCAGAGCCACCTCTGACATATGTGGCTGCAAATTAGACTCTGTCCTCATGTTAAACTAACTTTTCAGCAGCAATCTTCCTTAAAGACACCTATAGTTCCTTTTTTTTACATATTTTAAACAAAGACTAGAAAAACAGTGAGAAAGTTCAAAGACTTCCTTACTTTCATCAGAGCTAAGTAGGTATAGCAGTAACATTCAAAAGGCCCACTGGAATGCATGCAAAAATGTTTCCAAGACAGAAACAGCACTTCAGTGAGCATAAGCAAACTGAAGTAATAATTTCAGACAGTAAGTTATCCAAAGTCCTTGCTGGACTGCAACAAAACCAGAGAAGCTACCCCATGCTGAAGAGGTAGTATGAGAAACTGGAAGTGTATTGACATGTTGTCTACTGCGATCCCTTCATATTGTCTGTGTGCACATTGAAACAAATTCTATAATTAGTACAACTACAATATATTCATGTTATCCATGTACAAATAATCCAGAATATATTTGTGGGTTTTTTTCTTTATTGTAAATCTGAGTTGGATCCCTGAACTTCAATTATGTCAGTGTGATGAGTCAGCCAGTAACATATTCCAAAATGTTTTGCTAATTTTATATTCAAACAGTTGTAAAACACTGACATGTCTTCTAATTCTGCTAATGCCAAAATAAACTAGGTGAATTTTGCCCAGTCTTTATCCTAGCAGGAAATAGCTTCTTTCTCCTTTTCAGTTAAAAATAACTTTTGTTTGTTTTGTTTGGAAGGGTGTTAGGAGGAGGGAGAGATGTTCAGCTATGTCACTGAATTGCATTGGTCCTATTTATTCTTCATGTTGAGATATAAGGGAGCGATGGGAGATATTTAGGTGGTTCAACTTTTTGGCTTTATTAAATTAGATCTAGCACTTCTTAAACAGTAGTTTCCAAGGGAAATTTCATCTCTTTTTCTGCCCAAGGTTAGACTTTAGGATTTGATGGCAACTGACTCGCACCATAGCCACACATAGCCACATAGCCATTAATACTACCATAAGCGAGAGTTGGAAGAAAAGGCTGCAAGGGCTAAAGACAGCCAAGGAGTAGCAGCTGAAGAGACTACTATCTTTAATTATAAGCACTCATCCAGTTTCCTCAGGGCTGGGAATTGTGATTTCTGCTACTCTCAGTAATTAAGGATAGTTTTAGCTTTTCTATCCAGAAGTAGCACAGACACAGCTGACCCAGAGAATGCCATACTTTCAAAAAGTTTCAAAAACAGTGAACTAGGTATATATAGATACATAAGTATTGATATACCAGAAGAAAAGACACTAAGAATACTGCAGCATTCCCTGGATTCTAATAATGTGTTAGCCTCAGACTGCCATCAGGACTAGGCATACTACGGAGAATTTCAAGCAGCAGTATTAGACAAAGACAAATTTTAGCTTTCTATCTAAGAAACCAAACAAAATTACAAAATTAGCAGTAAAATAAGCAGCAGCAGAAAAAAGGTGCTGATTAATTTGGTGGAAAGGTGTGGTTTGTTTAAACTTCTATTGAGTCGAGTCAAGTCAATCAAGCTGACAATGTTGATTAAAAGCTCTGTTGACTGGCAAGTTTTCTTGCCATTCAGATGCAACAAAAAATATTATTAGCAAGACAAAAGCATACCTCTTTTTTGGTCTGTCCTTCTTGACTCAAAGTTGCTGCTTTCTGTGAAGGAAGATTTAAGAAAACACGCAAAAACTTTCTTCAACTTAGGAAGCTTACTAAAATGAGAAAATTTCCGTACTGATGAGATCTGCAGTTACTACTTAAGCCGTGGTATTGTGATAGCAACAAAAAATTCCTATTGTACTCACTCAGAGTACTGCAACTTTGACACAAGGACCATAACTCTTGAAGAGCAATTTTGAAAATCTGTTTTTCTTTAATGACTTCCGCTGCACTAGAATTACTATAAATGGCAGTTTAAGGAAAAGGCATGAATGAGGAGTGATGTTTAAGGGAAGAGCTTTTTAAAATGCTTTGCAAAAAAAGAAAGAGGGGAGCTTGAAAACACCGCTATGAAAGGTCTGTGCAAAAGAGGTTAGATGTGAGTAGTAATCCAAGTAACTAATTATTCAAAAGAAATACATAATTAGAGAAATAAACAAGACTAGTTTTCTAGTTTTTCCCTTTTTCACCAACATCCAATGAGGTCAAAGTAGAAAATTTTGAGGATATGAAGACTCTATGCATCTTTCTTACAGAGTTTCCTGCCCCAAGGTATCCTTCACATCTTCAAAGGGATTGAATAAATACCGAAGTTTACTCAAAACAAACACGAAGCTGCCTCACAGGTTTTTTTAATCACTATTTACATGTTTGAGAGATGGAAGTGGGAGGGTTTTCATTTGTCTGTGTGTCATACACACACCACATTACAATACACAGGCCAATACTGCCCCCTGTACTATGAAAATATTACATTTCACATATAAATTTAGCTCTTGTTAAGACAGAAATTATTATACATGATATGTTATCCCTTGTGGAGTTAAGAAAAAAATCTATCATGGAATATCTGTGCATACATATATATATAACTGAATTTTATCAACTTAAAAGTGTATGCGAGTAATTTATAAACTAGACCTCAAATTCCCCCCCCCCTCCCCCCCCGCCGTTGTTTTCTTTTTAAAATCTGCCAAGTTGCTGTACCAAGAGAAGACTCTCTAGCTGCCATTTTGTACTAACATTGCTTTTTGAACCTAGGGAGCCCAAGTGCTATTATTTCCATTCTCCTTATCTGCTGTCTCCTGAGGGAGATAGGTAGCCAACTCTAATTGTTCTACTTGCTCTTGTTGGCAGAGATAGCCAAGTCAGAGTTATTTAAACAACCATCTTTGGCAGACTGCAGACCAAGAAACAAACGTTAGTTTCAGACTTATGTAGATTCCCTTCTACTTCAAAATTCCCAATTAAATTAACATTTCCTCTGTTTTTCTATGAATAACATGCATTGGACAGGCGTGGAAGTGGAAGCAGAAAGTAGAAGCAAAATACAAAACCACACAGCAAAATGCAAGACCATATTGCTCTGAAACCAGAGAGCCCAGAACACCGTCATCAGAGAAATGCAGGTATCTACAAAATACAGGGACCTTTTACTGCAGTGATACACAAAATAGAAGATTATTATCTGCTCTCAGCAGTTTGCAAGATTGGGTCCCAGCAGTGTGTCAGAGGTCAGAGGAAAGTATAAGAGAATATAAATAAAAAGCAACATCTTTTTATAACATTAGATCATGGCTGATTAACCCGGTCTCTTTCTTCCTCAATCCACTTCTTATGATCACACAAATGTGGTAGATCTAGTACATTTGGAGTTCATGGAGTTCAATTTTTTTGAAAAAACAGGCAGTGGAACAGAGAGCTGCAGTGCAGGCAGGAATATGGTTAAAAGTAAAACGAGCATGTAGGGTAAAATACCTTTCACAGTACTCTTCAGTGCCACAGCTGACCTGTCTTCCTTACTTGTGCTTGCTCATGAAAACCCTAAAGATTTAGCTGCTTCAACAGAGCAAAAGGAAGGCTAAAAAGGATTGCAATACTTTGTCAGTTATCAGAGCTAAACAACAGGAAAAAAAAACAACAGCAAGCTTCATCTTTAGAGGAACAATTTGCCACAAGAGCAAAAGGAAACAAACAGGCCCTGAGTAGATCTTGAAAGATGGAAGATTTCTACTACAGCACTGAGCTTCTGGAAAAGTCTCCCAAATGGTACAGCACAAAAGAAAATTCCCACCTCACTTACTCAGAGATGAAGGTTCCCCGAGCTAGACAGGTTATACAGACAGCAGGTTAGACCCAACAACCTGTGCCAAGACTTGTGCCCTGAAGATGTTAATGCCTCTGCAGAGAGGTCTGACATCCACAGGTGAGGATAATCAGCTTAGAGCAACACTCTTCAGAGAGGAAAAAAATGGTAACAGGAGTTTCTCCTCTGGGAGGAGAGGAAAGAAATTAGTAAATAGTAATTCGGTACAAATGACTCTTTACTTCACAGAAGGTGCTGCTTCAAAGTCTTAAAAGGTGTTCCTCAGAGACCACTCCTTTCTTAGCTCCAATGGCTGAGCTTCCTTGAACAGCTTAAGGGCTTTTGAACTTCCTCTCCTCTCGTAAGTTGTCTTCTGCTAGAAAGAGGAAAGGCCTGCTCTCAAAACCTGAATTACCTTTTCCCTTTGACGAAAATCAGACTTTTGTCAGCCTGTAGGTAGTTTAGGCACTTTACCATAATGGCATGTTCCCCATCCTCTTTTGCTGCAACTACTCTTTCTGCAATTATTGATTTCTACATTGCTCAAAGCCAGTAACATTTATAATAATAAATATAAAAATTACAAAAAAAAAAAAAGTCATAGCAAGAATGTAGCTGAGCTGACTGCAGACACTTTCCAAATAAAGAGGCTGGTCACACCAGGGAAACAGTGTTGCAGAACAGTTTGAGGAAGGGTTGAAGCGATCCTTCTCTGGGTTCAAGTAACTGGCATCCACACTTCAGGATGCATGGGACGTAAGATTCAAAGACAGTTTATACCCTCCATCCTCCTATTGTGAAACTAAATCCTCCTTATCTTCTGGAAACGTGGATGGTGTCTCCTTTGACCAGAATGTTTCACAGGTGCAGGAGCTCAGGACTTCTGAACAACAGAATAAGTATGATTTCAGTAGAAGCCATTTATTGTTTACATTAAACTACAATTATAGATTCGAAATTGTTTGTTCATGCATTTACGCATCATCTCATTGGCCGGCTCACCTGTCCATGAGGCAGGCATACATCTTTCAGGATATTTAATTGGTCAGGGTCCATTATCACATTGTGCCTCCTTTATCTAGGTTTAACATTTTTGGTAGACAGTTTCTCAGGCTCTTCGTTCTTATTTTTGCCTTGTTTTTCTCAGGAACTTTGATGAATTCCTGAGAGTTCTGCTAACAAAAACTCAGGTGGTTTGGTAAGTTTTTTCACAAACGGTTTGGCTGGTAAACAGAGTGAGCTAAGTGTTGCAAATACATGGGATTTGATTGCCTCTATAATTAAGAGAAATTACATGGGCTTTGTACTGGTAGTCCCTCTTTTCATTATCATGTTGGACAGAAAAACACCCTAAAACAGACCAACTAACATATTGCAAAGAACATGAATGTCTATGAAGTCCTGGACAGTGCATATTACAACTACAGGA
Source organism: Illadopsis cleaveri (assembly GCA_013399915.1). Lineage (NCBI taxonomy): Eukaryota > Metazoa > Chordata > Aves > Passeriformes > Timaliidae > Illadopsis > Illadopsis cleaveri. The sequence continues at coordinate 39,065 of VXBB01006906.1, forward strand.
AAGATAAATATCTTTCTTAATAGCAAGAGATTTGCAATCTCCCTTTTGCATTTTGTTTATCACCCTCTCAATGCTACAGGTCCACATTGTGAAAGGAAACTCACTGACTTAACATAAAATCCTTACACTTCCAATGGATGTTTAAAATAAGTTGTGCAGCATATTATCTAAAAATCATAGTGTTCATTCTGCATCTATAAGGACAGGGTTTAAAACTGACTTTTCAAAGCATTGCCAGAAGATCACAAATTATTCATAACCTTCACTTCACCCATATTATTCACCACTGTCTTACGGCATTTCACTGGCAATATCAAAAACTGAAAATCTGCTAAATCATACTTCATGATTAATCCTGCACTGGAAGAACAAGTGATATTCCTAAACCCTCATTTAAGCTAATTCCTGCAATTTCCATTTAAACTTTCATTTAAATTAGATCCATTAGGTCAGACTTTGTAGAGAATTTTCCTAGGGAATGAGCTGCCTAGACCTGAGTTACCCCAGCTGGCCTGGCCTGAGGCCTGAGCCTTTGATGCAGCTGAAATTAGTTAGAGAAGTTGTGGCGCAGTTAGAAATTATGTTAAGGTGTCTGGGAAAGATAATGGGATTTGGTGAAGGTCATTGCACAGAATTGTTAGTGAGCTTGTTAGCTACCTTAAGAGTAGATTCAACAATGTATGTTTGCATTTTTCTCTCTGCTGTGTGCAAATCAAAGAGCTATCCGAATTATAAACTATATAGAAATGTATATAAACTGCCATCTTAGTTCGAATAAAGGAGAATATGTAGTAGTGACCACACTGGTTGGACCTGCGTTTGTCTCGACCCGACTCTCTTTAATATAAACAGGATAACCCTGGTTTCAAGACTTCAGCAACATTTTGTCCACACTCTCATTTAATATAAACAGGATAACGCTGGTTTCAAGACTTCAGCAACATTTTATCCACACTCTCATTTAACTCATTTCCCCATTTCCACTGTATGTTAGTGCAACTTTGGTCACCACTGAATGGATTTAAGAATTTAAGAATTGATACACTTGAATGATACGCTTCTGCACTGGTGATTTTGCTAGGAGGAGGTTGAAACCATGTCTTGAAATGGTTTTGAACTAATTTCTTCTTCAGTTAAAGAAACAAAATTTGTTTTTAAAAAGTTCTAATCCATACATCCAAGTATTTGCTTCCTGAGCTGAGCTTGTAGCTAATTTTACTTTTTCTTTATTAATAATTTATTAATCCCTTAGTAGTCTGTAGTCTGCATGCATCACTTTTCTGTTGTTCCTCCTTGTTGGTGGGGCTTTTTTATTAACACTTGTTCAAAGCATATATTTGTATTGCAGATGCAGCACAAATGCCTGAGCTGTCTTTGCTGATTATTTTGACTAGTTACAGACTTTCTACCTAGTAAATAATGTTTTACGGAGGCTAATGAAGTGTAAAAAATTAAAGGCAAATCCAGTTGATATTATTTACGGATTTCTTTTTACACTCTTTTTCAGTACAAAGATATGCAGCATTACAGAATCTTTTGGTATCTATTTCTGTCACCAAACCCGCACTGCAGATTTAATCTTTACAAGACATCCTTTCAAAGATAAATGAAGTAAACTCATATCAATCAGACCTGAAAGATGTTTTCACCAATGCCTCAGGACTGTCTACTGGCAGTAGTTCATCTGCTAAAATTTCTTCAGGAGGTCTAGGGTCACTGACAATAGTCAGCTTTGGTCTTTCCTTGAGGTTGCTCATCAGCCTATCGATAATGGTGTTACACAAGCAGTTTTGTGATTTAGACCCTGAAAAAACAGAGTGAGAAGGAAAATAAATTTGTGGGCTTACTGCCCAGTGTGTCAGAATCCTGAAAAACAAAGGTGATCTGCAATCATTTTACCTTTACATGACCACAGTTTGGTAATAAGCCTGAAAACCTGAAAAAAAGTCTGAAGTGGAAATAAGCACAAACATAAGGGTCATTCCAAATGCAAAACCGTAATGCTTCCCATAAAAATATTTTATTACAGAACATGAAGCTTTCACACTTCAATATAAAACAGCCTCTCCACATTACACTTAGGTTGAAACTTAATATGTGTTGATGTGGCTCTTTAGCCAAAGAACTGGCTAAAAAACAAAGTACCAAATCAATACAATACTCATCATTGACATTCTTTAGACTAGTTAGTTGTGGTTAAATTATAGATAAAAAGGATCACTTCAGCATTAGAAACAGAAAATATATTTCTTTTCTGTCAAAACTTCAGCTTTTCACAGGAGATATTCAAATGCCAAAACATTTCTATAGACTTTTTTTAAAAATTTATTTAGAAGTGCCATCAAGTGGCTCTTGCAGGTCATTCAGAGAAACCATCCTTATTTGTAAGTCTAGTTCCACTGACATGGCACAAGTAGCATCCTTCAGTCAGATGTCCACCCTGCCGCAGAAGAAGAGAATATGCGAGCTGAATTTTTAAAGTGTCTGTTTCACACTTTCAAATATTTCCAAAGACTTTCTGAATAAATCAGGCACTTCTGAAAATCCCAGCAATGCTCCCATAATGAACATCTCTGTCATATTCTAGTTTTCAAGTATTATAGAATGATACATGACTGAACTAGCAGACCAAATAAGAACAGCTAGATACTGAAATGCTGATTATTATTTCAGACTTCCCACAACAGAGGTGCAGGAAATATTAATCTTACCACATTCCAAAACAGTAATACAAACCAACCCTGCTAGTAGTCATTCTCCAAGAGCTTTGTAGCAATATGCAGTTTTTTAAAAAATCTGGAAAATGGGGTATCTCTGAAGTCAGCAACTGATTTTAATTAGGGACATTACAGGTAAAATTTTCTAATATTTTTCCAGCTTTCAGATAATTACCCAGTGGACCTAATACATGGATTAAGGGTTACTTTTTGATGCAATACACACTAAATACACAAGATGAAACCAACCAGAAGAGCTGCTATTCCATGCCTCAAGAGAATAAATCACAAAAAACTATCCTGTAAGAAGCAGCAACATCTGCTACTACGGACAGGAGCCAGCAGCTTTTGTTTTGGTTTTTTTTTTCTGATTGTCTTAAATATCTTATTTTCACACAGTCTAAATGTTACAAAGACAGAAGATCAGCAACAATTCTCATCTATTTTCTCCATTCCATAATAATGTTCAGATAATTTCCCTGATAATCAGGAAAACATCATACTCTTCTTTGCTCTTAAATGTGAGCAACTACCTAATGTACAAGAAATATATTTACCCTGTTACAGGGAGCCTTTCGATTCTGTGCCAAGCCCTGTGCTACAATAGCTAGAAATATAACCTGTCACACCAAGTAGTCCAAAGCCAAGTAATGACTACACAATAACAGCAGAAATAAATGCAACATCAATACAATATTATTCTTCAAGGGCCTGTAATGTTATGGCTGTTCTTTAGACAACTGTTTAGGAAACTTTTCTGTCTAACCATCCAGGAGCCACTCACACTCCAACCATCCAAGACTTTCATTGTTGGGACTGAAGCCTACTTGTAGAGGACAGCTCTGGTGAATTGACAGCATCCTGTTGTGGTGTGCATTTTGAACTTACCAAATTTCTGTACAATGGTTTGTCCCTGTACCCCCATGTTAAAACCCCTTTCGTTTTTGCTGAATTATGGGTCCTGTCCATCACTCTGCAGCCCCGCCCAGAAGCCTGGAAAGTTCTTGGAAGGCTGGAGTGATTTGGCAAGTTCTTGGTTCCCCACTCCCCTTTTTATGCATGGAATTGTTCTACTGTCTGTCCTTTGTGTTCTGGGTCACACCCCACTCTGGGATTGGTTCTAGGCTGTCCCCTGCCCCTTTCCCCACTCCCTGTACTTAAGGTGAGACCCAGAGGGAAAAACTCACTTTTCATGGGTACCACCTCTGGGTGAAAATAAAACCCCAGTTGAAACCCACATGAGTCCTTCCTTCTTCCTTGCCATTGCCACGCTTCTGCCTGAGGCCAAGACCCACAGGATTGGAAAGGTACTGAACCGAATCTTTAAATGCGAGCTCGGTGCAAGAGTTAGCCGAAGGCAGCACCGAACCCCCGCAGCACCCCACTTGACTCATTACATACATCACAAACACACAGTCAGAGAAGATTTCCCTCAACAGTTTGTCCCCAGGTTTCCCATAGCACACCTGGCTCCCATGGTGCACAGCATTATGACAGCTGAAGCTGGGTGCCTCCAGGGAGATATCGCTAAAAAGAAATCCCTGGAGTTTTTTACCCTTACAGTCTATGCACCCATTTCAATGCTGATATTTATTCTGAGGTCTTCTCATCCTTCACTGGCTCCTGCAAGAGCCTCTGGGTGACTGGCCACTCTGACCATCTGCCCCTCACTGGACTATGGCCCAGGTCCCCATGCCCTTTTTTATGCAAATAGTCTGCACCAGGTCACGTCTTGTTGCCTGGGGCTCGATTTCCCCACACCCATGGCACAAGCTGTAACTTGCATGCCAGACTACCTGCACTAGGTATAGTCCTCAACAGTCTTCACTTTCTATTAAGCATACCTGCTAATACATTAAAAGGGAATAGAAAACAATTTCAAGAAATTTAACCACTACCCTTACATACCACATTATCACAAGTAACAAACACTGCAAAATTAAGACTGATTGTCATAAGGCAGAGTACAAAATTACTGATTCTCATGCACAGATGCTTAAATAATTACCCATACAGAAAAGAATTCTCAGAAGTTAGTTATTGCCCAGCTGGCTGGTTATCCACTACTCGTTTGATGTAAGAATGATGCATCCAATTTTCCTAACCTAAATTTTTAACAGCAAAATAGGAATACCCTCAAACAGTAGGGCCATTTAGAATCATAGAATATCCTTAGTTGGAGGGACCCATCAGGATCATTGAATCCAACTCATGGCCCTGTACAGGACAGTCCCAAGGAATACACCATGTGCCTCAGACCATTATTCAAATGTTTCTTGAATTCAGAGAGTTTTGGTGCTGTGACTGCTCTCCTAGGGAGCCTATTCCAGTGCCCAATCTGCTACTTCTTCCTCTGGGTAAAAAGCCTTTTCCTGATATCTAAACTAAATCTCCCCAGACTCAGCTTCATGCCATTTCCTCAAGTCCTGTCACTTGTCACAAGAGTGAAGAGACCAGTACCTGCCCCTCCTCTTCCTTCATGAGGATGTTGAAGACTGCAATGAAGTCTCCCCTCTGTTTCCTCTTCTCTAGGGTGAATAAATCAAGTTATCTCAGTCCCTTT
>VXBB01006906.1:44710-87925 GCA_013399915.1 Illadopsis cleaveri
ATCTACCTGACTTGCTTCCAGTGGACATACACCTTCCTTTCGTTGCCTTATTTCCAAGACAAGACTCCTGTTCAGCCAAGCCAGCCTTCTGCCTTTGCCTTCTTGACTTCCCAATTTGGGAACTGCCTACTCCTGTACTCTTAGGAGATGATGCTTAAAAAGTAGCGAGCACTGATGGACCTCAGCACCTGCAAAAATATTTTCCCAGGGGACTTTATGTACTAATTCCCTGAGCAGTCCAAAGCCTGCTCTCCTGATGTCAAGTTGAAGTTTTGCTGGCACTTTTCCTTCTGTCAATGGGGATTTCAATCACTTTGTGGTCACTGCGGCCAAGATGGATACCAATCAACACTTTGCTCATGAGACCCTCTCTGTTAACAAGCATCAGATCAAAGAGGGTATATTTCTGAATTGGCTCCCTTAGGACCTGTTCCATAAAGTTTTCATCCAGGCTTTTGGCAATCTTCTGGCCTGGGCTGGACAAGCTGCGTGAAGCTCCCAGTTGATTTAGGCCAAATAGAAGTCCACTATAAGGACAAGAGCAATTGACTTGAAAGTGTTCCCTGGTTCATCAAAGAACAATTCATCAGTATCATTGTCCGGGCTAGGAGGTCTATAGCATATTCACATGATGACATTAACATTATTTGTTTATCTCTTGATTCTTACACAGATACCCCTAACTGTGTCATTGCCAACTGTGAGCTCCATATATTCTGACCCTCCTATTACAGGACTCCTCCCAGCAGGTTTCAGTTATTTCAGTGATATCAAATCTCTGGGACTGGGCCAAAGCGTCCTCTTGTTTGCTCATCATGCTGTGTGCGTTAGTATAGAAACATTTCAGGCATCATACATTGTAGCCAACACCTCATAAAGCAGACTGAGGGATCCTATTAGTGCACAGTTGCTTCAGGTTTTTGGCACACCACCCCATTGCTCATCGCTGGCAAGCCTGGTACTTTCTCTTTCTCCCTTCCAAGCTTGTTTAAAGCTCTGTCAACAAGACCTACTAGCTCCTGAGCTAGAACTGTTCTTCCCTTCTGAGAAAGGTGCATCCCAGCAGGTGGCAGTAGATCAGTTGTTAAATAGATCATCCCGTGGTCAAAAAAACCAGAATTTTTCCAATTACACTAGGCTTGGAACCAAACACTGACCTGATGCATTCTTACCAATATTATATTCTTTGTTACCAGAAGGACCAAAGAAATCACCTGTGCTCTTGATTCCTCAACTANAAATTTAACCACTACCCTTACATACCACATTATCACAAGTAACAAACACTGCAAAATTAAGACTGATTGTCATAAGGCAGAGTACAAAATTACTGATTCTCATGCACAGATGCTTAAATAATTACCCATACAGAAAAGAATTCTCAGAAGTTAGTTATTGCCCAGCTGGCTGGTTATCCACTACTCGTTTGATGTAAGAATGATGCATCCAATTTTCCTAACCTAAATTTTTAACAGCAAAATAGGAATACCCTCAAACAGTAGGGCCATTTAGAATCATAGAATATCCTTAGTTGGAGGGACCCATCAGGATCATTGAATCCAACTCATGGCCCTGTACAGGACAGTCCCAAGGAATACACCATGTGCCTCAGACCATTATTCAAATGTTTCTTGAATTCAGAGAGTTTTGGTGCTGTGACTGCTCTCCTAGGGAGCCTATTCCAGTGCCCAATCTGCTACTTCTTCCTCTGGGTAAAAAGCCTTTTCCTGATATCTAAACTAAATCTCCCCAGACTCAGCTTCATGCCATTTCCTCAAGTCCTGTCACTTGTCACAAGAGTGAAGAGACCAGTACCTGCCCCTCCTCTTCCTTCATGAGGATGTTGAAGACTGCAATGAAGTCTCCCCTCTGTTTCCTCTTCTCTAGGGTGAATAAATCAAGTTATCTCAGTCCCTTTTCCTAAGGCTTTCTCTCCAGACTTTTCACCATTCTTGTGGACCTCTCTGATAGCTTAATGTCTTTTTTATACTGCAGTCCCCAAAACTGCACACAGTACTTTGAGCTTTGAGTCACACAAATTTTCTCCCTACAGTGGCAAGCAGTATCTCTGTATTCTTCCCATGTCACCTGACTTGCTTCCAGTGGACATACACCTTCCTTTCGTTGCCTTATTTCCAAGACAAGACTCCTGTTCAGCCAAGCCAGCCTTCTGCCTTTGCCTTCTTGACTTCCCAATTTGGGAACTGCCTACTCCTGTACTCTTAGGAGATGATGCTTAAAAAGTAGCGAGCACTGATGGACCTCAGCACCTGCAAAAATATTTTCCCAGGGGACTTTATGTACTAATTCCCTGAGCAGTCCAAAGCCTGCTCTCCTGATGTCAAGTTGAAGTTTTGCTGGCACTTTTCCTTCTGTCAATGGGGATTTCAATCACTTTGTGGTCACTGCGGCCAAGATGGATACCAATCAACACTTTGCTCATGAGACCCTCTCTGTTAACAAGCATCAGATCAAAGAGGGTATATTTCTGAATTGGCTCCCTTAGGACCTGTTCCATAAAGTTTTCATCCAGGCTTTTGGCAATCTTCTGGCCTGGGCTGGACAAGCTGCGTGAAGCTCCCAGTTGATTTAGGCCAAATAGAAGTCCACTATAAGGACAAGAGCAATTGACTTGAAAGTGTTCCCTGGTTCATCAAAGAACAATTCATCAGTATCATTGTCCGGGCTAGGAGGTCTATAGCATATTCACATGATGACATTAACATTATTTGTTTATCTCTTGATTCTTACACAGATACCCCTAACTGTGTCATTGCCAACTGTGAGCTCCATATATTCTGACCCTCCTATTACAGGACTCCTCCCAGCAGGTTTCAGTTATTTCAGTGATATCAAATCTCTGGGACTGGGCCAAAGCGTCCTCTTGTTTGCTCATCATGCTGTGTGCGTTAGTATAGAAACATTTCAGGCATCATACATTGTAGCCAACACCTCATAAAGCAGACTGAGGGATCCTATTAGTGCACAGTTGCTTCAGGTTTTTGGCACACCACCCCATTGCTCATCGCTGGCAAGCCTGGTACTTTCTCTTTCTCCCTTCCAAGCTTGTTTAAAGCTCTGTCAACAAGACCTACTAGCTCCTGAGCTAGAACTGTTCTTCCCTTCTGAGAAAGGTGCATCCCAGCAGGTGGCAGTAGATCAGTTGTTAAATAGATCATCCCGTGGTCAAAAAAACCAGAATTTTTCCAATTACACTAGGCTTGGAACCAAACACTGACCTGATGCATTCTTACCAATATTATATTCTTTGTTACCAGAAGGACCAAAGAAATCACCTGTGCTCTTGATTCCTCAACTAATCATCTCAAGGTCCTGAAGTCTCTTTCAGTTGCCCTCAGACTTCTCTTTGTTATTTCATTGCTGCTGGCTTGAACAACCAATAACATATAGTAATTAGAGGATCTTACTAGACTGGAGAGTTTTCCAGTAATGTTCCTTACCCTTGCCTGCGGGGAGACAGAAGACATCCCTGTAAGTTGGGTCAAGTCTGCACATCAGGCCCTCTGATCCCCTTAGAAAGGAGTCTTCTATTACAACTACCCTTTCTGTCTTCTTATTTGGGTTCTAATTTGGATTTTCTAGACAATATCTTATTTAAAACTTCCTTTCTGGGCTGTACATTTATGTACCTGTGTTTCAGGTGGTGTGGGCTGATACCACATCACTACTAAGATGGTGAAGAGTCAGGAGGGGAAGCCATATGAGGAATGGCTGAGGTAACTTGGCTTGTTCAGTCTAGAAGAAGAAGAGATCTCATAGCTGTCTACAACTTCCTCACAACACAAAGCAGAGGGGCAAGCACAGATCTCTTCTCTCTGGTTACCAGTGACAGGACCTAAGGGAATGGTATGAGGTGGAGGNCCTGTTCCATAAAGTTTTCATCCAGGCTTTTGGCAATCTTCTGGCCTGGGCTGGACAAGCTGCGTGAAGCTCCCAGTTGATTTAGGCCAAATAGAAGTCCACTATAAGGACAAGAGCAATTGACTTGAAAGTGTTCCCTGGTTCATCAAAGAACAATTCATCAGTATCATTGTCCGGGCTAGGAGGTCTATAGCATATTCACATGATGACATTAACATTATTTGTTTATCTCTTGATTCTTACACAGATACCCCTAACTGTGTCATTGCCAACTGTGAGCTCCATATATTCTGACCCTCCTATTACAGGACTCCTCCCAGCAGGTTTCAGTTATTTCAGTGATATCAAATCTCTGGGACTGGGCCAAAGCGTCCTCTTGTTTGCTCATCATGCTGTGTGCGTTAGTATAGAAACATTTCAGGCATCATACATTGTAGCCAACACCTCATAAAGCAGACTGAGGGATCCTATTAGTGCACAGTTGCTTCAGGTTTTTGGCACACCACCCCATTGCTCATCGCTGGCAAGCCTGGTACTTTCTCTTTCTCCCTTCCAAGCTTGTTTAAAGCTCTGTCAACAAGACCTACTAGCTCCTGAGCTAGAACTGTTCTTCCCTTCTGAGAAAGGTGCATCCCAGCAGGTGGCAGTAGATCAGTTGTTAAATAGATCATCCCGTGGTCAAAAAAACCAGAATTTTTCCAATTACACTAGGCTTGGAACCAAACACTGACCTGATGCATTCTTACCAATATTATATTCTTTGTTACCAGAAGGACCAAAGAAATCACCTGTGCTCTTGATTCCTCAACTAATCATCTCAAGGTCCTGAAGTCTCTTTCAGTTGCCCTCAGACTTCTCTTTGTTATTTCATTGCTGCTGGCTTGAACAACCAATAACATATAGTAATTAGAGGATCTTACTAGACTGGAGAGTTTTCCAGTAATGTTCCTTACCCTTGCCTGCGGGGAGACAGAAGACATCCCTGTAAGTTGGGTCAAGTCTGCACATCAGGCCCTCTGATCCCCTTAGAAAGGAGTCTTCTATTACAACTACCCTTTCTGTCTTCTTATTTGGGTTCTAATTTGGATTTTCTAGACAATATCTTATTTAAAACTTCCTTTCTGGGCTGTACATTTATGTACCTGTGTTTCAGGTGGTGTGGGCTGATACCACATCACTACTAAGATGGTGAAGAGTCAGGAGGGGAAGCCATATGAGGAATGGCTGAGGTAACTTGGCTTGTTCAGTCTAGAAGAAGAAGAGATCTCATAGCTGTCTACAACTTCCTCACAACACAAAGCAGAGGGGCAAGCACAGATCTCTTCTCTCTGGTTACCAGTGACAGGACCTAAGGGAATGGTATGAGGTGGAGGTTTAGGTTAGCTGTCAGGAAAAAGTTTTTCACCCAGAGGGTGGTTGGGCACTGAAACAAGATCCCCAGAGAAGTGGACACAGCACCAAGCCTGCTGGACTACAAGAATGCTCTCAAACACATAGTGTGATTCTTGGGACTGTCTGTGCAGGAGTTGGACTTTGATGGGTCCTTTCCAACCCATTAAATACTGTGACATCATTGTGCATACTTTCTCTGCTCTTCAAACCCTCTTTTCATATATAAAACATACTGTATCAAGTGATCATCTTTACCCAATAAGTTGGTCTCATCTGGGATACAAGTTCCTGGCATAGCTAAGTGCCTCCCGAGAGATTTTGAGGCACTGGGAGTCCTACTGGTCACCATAGAGCATTTTGTACATCGCACAGAACCAAGCTTAAGGCTTCTGGCCATTTTAGATAAGTAGATGCATATACTTTTACTAATTTTTCTTTTAACATTGTATTTGTTTTCTCTACATTTCATGACCACTGTGGGTGATATGGCATATGTAATTTCCTCTCAGTCTCCAAAGATTTACACAGTTTGTTGATCATATTTGCTGTAAAATGAGCACCTCTGTCTCATCAATTCAATTTAATCTGGAATCCTATATTTAGATATAACTTCCTTTAGCAAGGTTTTTACTACTTGTGTGTCAACCCTTCTTTTCAGAAAGGTTTCTGCCTAGCCTGAGAGATGATCTACTATCATTACCACGTAGTCCTATGGTCTCAGAGCTCAGTCTGATACTTGAGAATTTCTGGCAAGTTGGGCAGTTATTTGTGATTCATTTTGCAGCAGCAAAAACTCCTGGAGCCACCTATACTTTCCGTACTTGGTTAGCTATTGCTTCCATCCCTCCATGTGCTTTCTCATGAAATCATCTAGTCACAGTGATTAAATATTTCTTTGGCAGAATTGGTTTTGCTCCAATTGATCATATTCCATCATTATTTTGACTTGCCTGCCACTTTTCCCATGGCTTTTCTGTTGAGCAGTCCTTCTCATACATAGTCTTCTGATGTCTCAAATTTAGCCCTTCACTCTGGTCAAACATCAGAGTCAATGTTACATTGCATCAGAGACTGCCTGGCTGCAGCCTCTGCAGATGCATCAGCTACAGCATTCCCTCTTCCAGTTTCTGTAATGCCTCTAGTGTGGGCTGGTTAGTTTCTACAGGTAACTTTACTGACTATAGTAAATTGTGTATTTCCTCTTCATTAGATATTCTCTTCCTGCTAAAATGAAAAATCTTTGTTCTCTCCATAATATTCCTGATGCATGACATAGCCTGGAAGCACACTGCAAGTTTCTATAGATGTTAACTTTTTGACCCTCTTCTCAGGTGTGTGGCATGTCTCAAGACTAGAAGTTCTGCTCCCTGCATGCTTATCTTTGCTGGGAGTGGTTCTGCTTCTATTACTTGTCCCTGGTTTACTACAGTGTACCCAGTCCATCACTGTCCTTGCAGGTAGTAGAATGAAATATCACAAAAGCAACTAGATCTGGGTTATGTGAGAAAGAAACAAGCCTGACACTGCAGAAAATTCCTGAGAAGCATGGAAGGAAGTAGATTACACACTATCTGAGAACAGGAAAGGCATCCTGTTTCTTCAAAGCCTGCAAACCTTGAGAAAACTAACAAACTGTCACGCCAATGGGTTTATTACAGGCCTGCAACCAGGTTGCATGTGAAGGACTGAACAAAGATTCTGACAATAAGTGTATAAGTACTGTCTTAACTCGCAATCAACAGATTCATTTTGCTCTCAGCTTGTGAGTCTTGGATTCATACGTCAACAAATGACTCCTGACTTACAGGGATTTCATTACTACTGAGATGATTCAGTCTGGTTGCTTACCTCAACCGAATCAAGCATGTGTGTTCAGCTGATCGCAAAGGAGCTCCTTTCATCACTGTCCATAGAAGAGGTTAGTCATTTGCGAACAGTGGATGCTGACAGCCTGGTCAAAGACAAATGTTTGGCGTCAGGCAGCAGCAGAGCTTGTGGGAAAACAACTCAGATAGACTTTCCCAAGCATTGCTCCAGAGGAGCTGGAGGAATACATTCCAAACAATTTCTAATCTCTGCACCTGCTGCTTTGCTAACCTGTTTACTTGCAAAGATGTTTACAAAGAGGTGTTGGTCTGAATGACCAATCACATCTAATTGTATTGGAACAGTGTATAAAAAAGGTTTGCTTTCTAATAAACATTGCTATATGCCCTCCAAGAAGATTTGGAATATTACATCGTTATTCGCTATCCCAAGCACATAATGATAATGAACAGTTGAACAGTATTTTTTATAATGGGGCAAAGTGGGATGAAATCCCAAAAACTGATTAAGACTGTCTCATGTACATCATCAGGGGACAGGGTTAAAAAGTCCAAACCTAAAGCCTCACCCAGTTACTAATATGGGTCAAACAGTTTTGTCCCTGCTACCCATCAGATGGTTCCTATGATCTTACTCACTGGCAAAAGGTCAGAATGTTTACAAACATGCCAAATTTCTCATCACGATGTCCACCCTGATGATATTATTACTTGGCATATGGTATACTCAGCTTTGCAACAATTTAAGGAAGCAGATTGTGTTCTTGAAGATGCTGCACCTGCATCGCTGTCAGATATTGTTGTTTTTCTTAATGAAACATCGCCTGAGGATAGTGATCAGGAGAAAAAGGCTCCACTTTAACCTAGTCCTGTTGATTCTGGACCAGAACCAGATTTATATCCTCCTTTAGCCCCAGTATGTGCTACGGCCACAGCAGTCCCTAGCATGGAAGAAATACTAAAAACAGCATGCAAAAAGGCTGCAGCAAATACTTCACACATTCCACCACTGTTCTATACCTTGTCCTTTTCCTCTAGCAACTATGACAAGGAAATAATACCACCTTCAGGACCTGAGACAGAAAGATTCATACAGAAATGCCGGAGGAGAGAGTTGGAGAAGGGTGATATTGAATTTTTTCAAGCAATACCTACTGTATATCATAATCAAAATCCACATCACAAACAATTGTCATATGAGATGGTAAAGGAATTGTAGAAGGACATGTTTCCAGCGAATTGGAAATCTCTTTTTAAGACAATTTTGACAGGAAGACAATACTCTGGTGGACAGAATTTGTAGATTTGGCTCAAACTCCGGCATTGAAAAATGGTAATCAACAACCACCCATTAATATCACTGCATCACTGTCGGAGTCCAAGGCATTCCTCTGGGTGCTCTGGATGGTCACAGACCTCAGTAGAGGGGTTTGGGACCCGAGAAAGAGGGATTGAATCCTGGACAGGGGACTCTATCCAGGGGGGTTGCCTGGCACAGAGCCCAGAAAGACACAGGCTTTGATTTTAGTCCATGGAAAAAGCTTCTAACATTGAGAAAAGAATTACAAGTCACAAGGGTGTAACAGACAGACAGTAGCTAATCATCGGGTGGAAAATTTTGTAGTTTTGGGTTTTTTTAGAATGGAGCTGACTGGGGGACAAGATGGAGGTTTTAGGATGGTGCCCGGGGTTCTTCTTCTTCTCCCTTGGTATCCATCTTCTGCAGTGACGGTGGCACAATGTAGTTCAAAAAGATTGGCTCAGACAAGAGGTGACCCTTTTAGTATAGGTAGTAGACATTGGCACGGAATTGTAAATAAGACACACGTAATTTTCTATATAAGAGGTAGCGACCTCCCATCATGGGGGGAGTCACCCTGTGTCCGAGCTGCTGTGAAGACCTTGGTCGGGCACAGAGAAATTTGTAAGATAAGAATTAATAAACAACACAAGAAACCAAGAAACAACAAGACCTTGAGACTCCACTTCATTCTCGCACCAGGCTCAAAGCCTTCAGATGGCAAAAAAGACTCGAGCCACCACCCGAACCACTACCTGACTCTCGGGTGAGAGAAACCTAAACCTGAGACATCACAGCATTCTGGCACAGATGTATATGCTACTGTGTGGGCTCAGTTAAGACTTCCCCCCTAAGCGTGGGAGCAGTCTACTGTTATTGCCACATGGGCCCTATGAAAGGTACCTGATACAAAAAGGTTGAAGTCTGTTTTTTCTACTGTGAGGCAGGGGCCTCAGGAACCACATATTTATTACCTTTATTGATTGATTACAATCCACTGTTAGATGGCAAATTGATATGCAGGAAGCAGCTAATGCGGCTTCAAAATCACTTACTTATGAAAAGGCTAACAATGACTCTAAAAACGCCCTGAACCTGATTTGTAATCATGCTGTTGTTGAATTTTCTGGTTATATCAAGGCATGAGCTAATACAGGCTTGGAACAATTTAAAGCAGAATTAATTGCTACTGCAATAGCCCAACAACTGCAAGTGGCCAGGGCAGCTGTTAAGTGCTTTGGATGCAGAGGGCTAGGACATATCGGGAATCAAGGTCCAAAGGGACAAAGAGGCAATAAAAAGCCCAGTAAACCTTGTCCCTGCTGTCAAAATGGGTTTCATTGGAGCAATCAATGCTGGTCTAAATATTGCAAACACGGCAACCCTCTCCCACAGCAGGGAAACTCTAAAGGGGGCACACTGGGGTCCACTGCCCCTCAATTCAACAGGACCCCACTCAATCCGACACAAATACAAGCACAAGCCTTGCAAGGGATACCTCCGGGAGCGCCAGTCTGCATGTGGCCATCAGCGCTACCACAACTCTGAATGACACCTCAGCTCACCTGCTGCCTACCTCTGTGTGCAGGCCACTGCCTTTTCAAAAACATCCTTTACTCCTGGTATGTTCCTCTACCACCTGCACAGGACTATTTATATTACTAAGAATCATTGATGCCAACTAAAAAGCGGAAATTAAAATCATGGCTTGGACACCGAATCCTCCCTACACTGTGGCACAGTGGAGAAGACTGGCACAATTAATACCACTGCCAGCAATTCCCTGTTCAGCAGCGATCTTACAGCAACAATGTCATGCAGGAAGATTTGGGTGCACAGGCACCCCACAAATACTTTGTTTAAAAATCACAGGGGTACAACAACAATTATGCATTTGTCAAATAGAATTAAGTCTTTTGCATGTTTGGTTGACACTGGAGCAGATGTTTCCATCATATTCCAAAAGAACTGGCCCTCAGAGTGGCCCATGACCCCCTCAACTGCAACTGTAAAGGCGTCAGAGGTCACCAGATTCCCCGGCAATCCACTAGGAAGCTGAAAATCATCAGCCCAGATGGCAAGACTGCCACCTTGTGACCATATGTACTGCCAATATCAGCCACTCTGTGAGGGGCAGGACTCCATGCCACAATGGGGTTTGATAATTTCAACATATTTTTGATGGGGGCCATTGATGAAAAGCCACTTCTTAAACTGACTTGGCTTTCAAACAGGTCGATCTGGATAAACCAGTGGCCCCTGAAAAATCAGCAGCTTCAGCAAGCCAGGTTACTTGTGCAAGAACAATTGTGTTTGGGTCACATCATTCCTTCCACCAACCCCTGGAATACACCTATTTTCGCTATCCCTAAGAAACTGGGAAAGTGGAGGATTTACAGGATCTCAGGGCAATCAATGCAGTCATTTCACCTATGGGCGCATTGCAGCCAGGAATATCTAATTCCACAATGATCCCAGATTCTGGGAATCATTGATAGTTGACTTAAGAGACTGCTTTTTTACATTTCCTCTGCATCCAGATGACACACCTAAATTTGCCTTTTCTTTACCTTCTGACCATCATGAACCACCATGGAATGATACTACAGGGTTGTGTTACCTCAGGATATGAAAAATAGTCCTGCTATCTGTCAATTTGTCATTCACTCAGTGATACAACCAGTACAGCAAAAACATCTGTTCTGCTGCATCACTATATGGATGATATTTTAATTGCTTCTGACAATTCTCCATTATTGTGTGATTGCCTTGCTGCTTTAAAGGTATCGCTTGCCAGCAGAGGCTTGTGCGTAGCCACAGAAAAAATCCAAACCGAACCTCCCTGGAAATACCTGGGTTTCAAATTACTGAAGAAAACAGCCACCCCACAGCCAGTGCCCCTAAAAACTGATATACACACATTGAATGATTTGCAAAAATTGCTAGGGTCTATTAACTGGATATGCCTTTTATTTGGAATCACCACAGAGGAATTATTCTCTTATTTCAATTGTTAAAAGGAGACCCCTTCCCCATGGCAGTTGAAACAAAATGTCCAAAAGGCTCTAGACACTGTGAATGATAAAATTAACAAGTCCTTTGCCACATGTCGAAACCCAGATTTGCCTTTGTGACTGTTCATGATTCTGCAATCTTTCCAACTCTATGCTGTTATTGGTCAATGTGATATAGAGGAACATAGTCTCTGGTTATTAGAATGGATTTTTCTGCCACACACTTTTTCAAAAACTATAACCACTCAGCTTGAGATGCTTATTTGACCGCTGTTGATGAGACGACTCTGATGCCAGAGCCTGACAGGATAGGATCTGGCAGTAATGCATCTCCCAGTTTCTGCAGCAGAATTAGAGAGTCTTTTCAGGGATTCACTGGCATTTTGAATCACTCTTGCTGACTATAATGGGCAATTTTTTCCCATGATGCCTCGACATGCCTGCTACAATCTTTCAAGGAACTCCCTTTTCAATGACTACAAACGAAAACTCCCACCCATGATCCAAAGACTGTTTTCACTGACAGATCAGGAAAGACACACAAAGCCATAACTCTGTGGAGAAATGATAAGGGACAGTGGGAACAATCAATAACCTGGATCTACCCAGCTAGTCAAACTGGTAGCTGTGGTAAAAGTATTTTGTCTTTTTTCACAGGATCATATTAACACTGTGATTCTCTTTATGTTATAGGAATCGTTGAGAGAATTGAGCACTTATTCCTGAAGGAAGTCTCCAACAATAATCTTTTTGTGTTATTAACCACTCTGTCAAACTTTTTACTTCACAGGACTCATGAATATTACATTCTGCATCTTAGAGGACACATACCATTCTGCCTGGATGTATAGTGGAAGGCAAGGCGAGGGCGGATGCCCTTGTCATGACAGTCACTACACCATAAAAGTTAGGGCAGGCAACATTTTCTCATGATTTCTACCATCAAAATGCCCGAGCACTGGCAAAACAATTCAATCTAACTTTGCCACAAGCACAGAATGTAGTCAATACTTGCTCACAATGTCAGCAGACTCTTTCTTTGCCACAAATATCAGGTACAAATCCATGAGGGTTGAAATCTAATGACATTTGGCAAAGAGATGTAACACACATATCAGGCTTTGGGATTTTAAAGTAAGTCCATGTTTCTATTGATACCCTTTCAGGATTCATACTGGCAACAGCACACAAGGGTGAAAAATCAAGAAATGCCACCCAATATTGGCTCCATGCCTTCAGCATGATGGGTGTCCCTCAACAGATAAAAGCAGATAATGGACCCACAAATACATCTCATGAAACACATTAATTCTTCCACACATAGGGTATCAAACACATCACAAATATTGCCCACTTCCCAACAGGGCAAGCCATAGCTGAAAGGGCACATTATACATTGAAAAACATGCTGCAAAAACAAAAGAGAAGGAACCCAATAGGAATGCTCCCTCAAGAGCAGTTTGACAAAGCAACCTGTGTTTTAATTTTTTTTAATCTCTCCAGTAGAGATGACTTAACCGCACATAAAACACTCCTGGGTCAGACCGCCAATAGAGAAGTTTACCCAGAAGTTGCATACAAGGATGTACATAGCAGCCAGTGGATAGGTCCAGTTCTACTGTTACCTTGGGGAAGAGGTTTATGGGTATAGTTCTTTACCTACAGGCCCATATTGGCTCCCTGGTTGATACATCAAACCCAGCCAAGGACGACAACAAAGAGCCTTGTCATCTTTCTTCTGCTGTACTGCCATCAAGTGGCAGAAGGGAGAATCTACTGGGGCCACATCATTCAACCTCCACTGTTTTGGCCTCTGACTTGGTGGAATCCAGAGCCTCCCCTCAGCAACAATGGAACAGAATGGGTAGGAGGAACTTGGCTTCCTCCCCCACATCGGGATATTGTAGATACATATACTTTTGTTACTTATTTACTGCCTATATGCTTAACATGGAATGAAACAAGTACCTCTTTACCTTTACCTTGCGCTAACTTCTCTATGCAACTACATTTAATATATGTATACTCAGAGAATACAAGAAAATTGATTGCTATTCCATTGCTACCTATTCTATCTGCCTACAACAAATCTCTGGATGCCACTCCACCTTATTTCCCCAAGTGTCGTTTTACACCCGTCTCCAATATACAGCTTTTGGAATGGACATCAAGTATAGGACAACGACAACAGTTCTTCCAGTATGGGAGGGTAATTGATTGGGGACCATATGGTATCTTTAAAGAAAGTGGGACCAATGCAACCATTCTTCTGTCACAAAATGCAAACTGCAATATTGTTTGGCATGATGGTCGGATGCTGGATCACTAATTCAATATTATTTAGGTAATAATCAGTCCTGTGTGCACAAACAGTTGCAGAAAATGTTGTTACCTGCTTTTGGCAGTAGAAGATACCAAGTAAAACTAAATAAGAATGCTAAAATTGCTAATTTAACACTGCAATGAACAGTTACTAATGACTTATACCTCACACCTGTATGTTTTTGCTTTTGTTAATGATTTTAGCTTATAGAAATGCTTTGTAATTTTTATGCACTGACTCTTTTATTTTCAAATAATGTATAAGGTATGGAGATATGCTTAACTATTCTGTCCTTCTTTCATTTAAAAGAATAGCAGAAATTTGGGTACCTTTAAATCTGACTTGGACTTGGGAAGGACAGAATGGTCTCTTGCAGTTGGCTCGAACAGTCCAAGAGGAAATCCAAATGAGTAAGAAATGAGTTTGCAAATTTCTGGGTTGCTTAATCTTTGCTATTCTTTTTGCCATAATAATATTAACTACACCCTCTGTGACTGTCACTGCCTAAACTCATTACATTCAAACAGCCCATACTGTGGGATAGGCTTTAACTAATATCACAAAAGAATTAAAAACACAAGAAAACATTGGTAAAGAAATAATGGCTAGATTAGACACCTTGGAAAGCGCTCTCATATGCATAGGTGTGAGAGCTGAAGCCCAAAACCCTCATCTATCCCTGCACTGTGATTGGGAACATATCCATAATTCCTTATGTGCCACTCCCTTTCCATGGAATGACACAGAACAGAACTGCGAGACAGTTAAAAACCACCTTCAAGGGGCCTTTGATAAATCCTTACAACAGAACGGACAGTCACTTCACGCTCAATTAAAAGATCAACTCTGGACTTTATAAACTCTGGAGGAACAAAAGGTGTTGACAGATCTGAAAAATTATCTTTCTTGGCTAAATCCGAAGAATTGGTTTTCTAGGATAAATTTATGAGTTTGAGTTTTCATTGGACTGGGCTGTTTGGAATTGATATCATTTTTAATGTTCTATCTTGTCCTTTTTAACATAATCAGAGCTGCTAAAAGCATGCAAAAACAAGTCAAGGTTACCTTAGTGGTATCTGTGAGCCCAATAAAAAACGAAAAAAGGGGGAGATGTGAGAAAGAAACAAGCCTGACACTGCAGAAAATTCCTGAGAAGCATGGAAGGAAGTAGATTACACACTATCTGAGAACAGGAAAGACATCCTGTTTCTTCAAAGCCTGCAAACCTTGAGAAAACTAACAAACTGTCATGCCAATGGATTTATTACAGGCCTGCAATCGGGTTGTGTGTGAAGGATTAAACAAAGATTTTGACACTAAGTGTATAAGTACTGTTTTAACTCTGCAATCAACAGATTCATTTTGCTCTCAGCTTGTGAGTCTAGCATTCATACGCCAACAGGAGAATTTCAGCTAACTCAACCTGTGCTTTACCTGAAATACATCACTTGCTCACAATGATGATGTTCTCCATCACAGAACCTGGGAGTTCATAATACAAAATATTAGGCTATAGAACCACAGTTTCCTGGCAGTATTCTTTGCATATTATCCTCCTCCCCTAGAAGAAAATAAAACTATGTCTCCCAAGTTAATATAAATAACACTATTTTGAAAAGGGAAAATGTTTCCTGCTGCAGTGACCACGTTACTAAATTGTGTCACAGGTGATGCCCTCCATTTAGGAATAGAACTGAACAAATCTTGAGAGCAACTACAACAATTCTCCTTTTTCTGGAGGAAATCTTCAAATATTATTTGCATGTTTATTATTCTCTTACCTAATATAAATATATATGTAGAAAAAAGTGCTTTTAAAAATATTTTCAAAAAGTGTCCGAGAGATATTATTATAAACAAGTACTAGTTCAGAGGAAATCTCATACAAAAAATATGTTGTTTCAGCTCATGTGCACCTTCTGAAAAACCTGGTCTTGGCATGGTGTTTTGAGTTTACATCCCAACAATAAATTCAGAGATAATTAAACCTAAATCTGAATTACCATAAAAATTAAAGACAAATACTACACATTTTGAAGATGAGTGTGCCTCTACAAGCAGGTCTCCCTGAATCCTTTTTGAAGAGGCTCCGAGTGCACAGAGTAGCAATAGATCAAAGTGAACAACCACTTCAGCTAGTGTTTTGTGGGCTCTCCAGAAATGTTTCATCTGCATACCAATTGCTTATTTGTTAGTTGTGAAAGAAGAAAATCCTTTAAGAAGCCCACAAAAATGTCAAATAGACCCTTAGGCTAGACTTGTGAAGGAATCACTGCATATTAAAACAGTGTCTACAGCTCACTATTTTGAAAAGTTTTGCACATAATCTTGTAAAATGCTTAGGAGTTTTTACTGGCACAAATAATTCCTATAAGTGGTTGGGTTATTTTGTTGATGGTGTTTGGTTTTGCCAGTTTTTCTTAAGTATAAAGAACTCAGCCTTTTCTCTCTGAACCACATTCAGCCAAACTCACAAAACATCCTGCAGTGTTTGCAAGGAAACTTTCCTGTCTGACCATCCAGGATTCACTCTGGCAGCCACACTCCACCACCTGAGATTTTCACTGCTGGGACTAAAGCCCCTTCTCAGCAGCCAGCTCCGATAAGTTAACCGCTGCCCTGCTTGACTCCCTACACACACCACTCTCAGAGTCAGACAAGATCTCCTTAACTGCTTGGATGCAGGTTTCCCATAGCAGTGTCAGACATCTGGATCCTTAAAATAATTTGATCTGGTACAGACAGAAAAGCCAGTTTGACCTGGGTGCTGAGGAGAAGGGATCCTGAACCAAGAAATCCCTGGGCTTTATAGTCCATGCACTCAGTCATCTGGGGTCTTTCTGCTGAGCCATAGGCTGCCACATGTCTCTTTGTGGCCAGTTATCTGGCTAGCACCAAGTCCCCATGCACTTTGTTTGTGCAAGTGTTCTGTGCCAGGTCATGGCTTATTACCTGGGGCTCCTGCTATTTCCTGCCATCCTGCACAACCTGCAGCTTGCACTACAGCTGCTCACCAAGCTACCTGCACTAGGTGCAGTCCTCAACAACTTCAATTTCAAATCCTTGTGAATAAGTTTAAACATTTGCAAAAATGTTTCCCTCTCATTTTATTGTACCGTGTAAAGGATGATTACAGCTGAGCTGGAGGCTCAGAATGCCATCCTGTGACTGTGCAAAATACTGCACCATAGATGTAAATTATTTTTTTGTTTTGAGCTGCATTACCCATAATGATGACAAATGCCCCCCTCCATTTAATAATGAAGAGAGGGTTTTTCCCTATTAAGTGATCACAAATCACTATGGAACTGTATATATTATGATTGGGATGCCCTACCTTTATCCTCATTTCTACGTATTCTATCCTATCTTTCTAGTAATTTGTATGGTCACAGTCATAGCAGTTGGTGTTACATTACCAAACATATCCCTCCTTTTTATTCAAATTTGGGTCAGTTATTCCAAATCCCAAGCCATAGTTTTAGCTTGACAAAAAGCTCTTTGTAAGCACTGTAGTGAACTTCAGTGGCTTAGAGACATTTATAACTTTTTACACTTGAAATAATAGTAAGGCGAAAAACCCTTCCATTCATTTTAATTTGCATCAACTCTGTTCAGTAAGACTGAATTTCTGTAGGTGACTTTTCCAATCAAATATTATGGTTCCTCATTTTAGTACTGTAAATGACACTTAATATAGGGCAGACACAATATGAGATTAAAAGAATTATTAATTATTTTTTTACAGTAGGTATAGAAATCTATCAGTTAAAATGAAACACTTACGGACAAATTGTAATAGTGGTTGTGGATGGTTGTCACCTGTCTCACTTGCAACTGAAAGAAGAAAATACAGAGAAAAAAATGCATTAAACTAATGCTACATTAAGATTAACAATAATATGAATTTTTCTGCATGTATAGAGGTCTTGGTTTAAGACAATTTAAATAGGTAAACACTCTAAAATTACTCCCTTTAATTTCAACCAATCAGTTTCCACCATTAAGAAATTAATGAGTAGATCTAAGTGCAAAAATAAGTTTAATAACAAGCAAAACAGCAACAGGCAAAAAAATAACAGTAAATAATCACTAGATACAAAATCGTTAAATCTCACAAACCCACAGAAATGAATGGTGGGGTTACCCCTCCTTCCAAGATGGTGACCTCCACAGACTCCTGTGTGGCTTGAAAGACAAAGGGAAAATGGCATCCGAATTGACTGTGCAGTCTCGGAGACAAAGGGGAAAAAAGATGATTATGAAAAGAACCCTCCCATGAAGGTAGACTTTATGAAGTAGTTCTAGTGGCAGATAGGAATTGCCAGCGTGTATGGAGTCAGCTCTGCTACCCACTGCTTCCTGCTGTCACACACTGGACTCCACCAGTGTAGGTGCTGCTGTCCTCCATGCTGTGGGTGTGTCAGGGGGAAGAATCGGCCTACAAGCAATGATGTGGGTAGGCCCAGCCTCAGGGACCAGCTCAAGCTTCATGCTGCTCATAGATTTTGCAAACTTCACTCTGACACAGTTTTTGATTGTGAAATGCAGTTTTTCTGAGTGGCTACCATTGCCAGTCCAAAGCAAACCATTCCAAAGCAGAGCCTTCAGCAAACACTGCCAGGAGAGAGAGACGGCTCTCTGCTTCTGTCCTCAGACATGAAGAGGGACCATGTCAACACTCCCATGGCCATCTTGGTTCCATTTTCTGGCTGCAGGCTTTTAAAGAGACAGTAACAATTTTTGGGCACAGATAGATATGGAATCACGGAATCACAGAATGTGTAGGTTGGAAGAGACCTTCAAGATCATCGAGTCCAACCCAGCACTAACACCTCAACTAGATCATGGTATCAAGTGCCACATCCAGTCTCTTTTTAAACATATCCAGGGATGGTGACTCCACCACCTCCCNTTCATTTTGTTAGACTCTGCCCATTGATCCAGCTGTTCCACGTCTATCTGCAGAGCCATTCTATCTTCCAAGCGGTCGACACACGCTCCCAGCTTAGTGTCATCTGCAAATTTACTAATGAAAGATTCAATAGCCTCATCCATGTCATCAATGAAAATATTGAATAGAGCTGGTCCCAGCACAGATCCCTGAGGGACACCACTGGTGACTAGCTGCCAGCTGGATACAGCACCATTCACCACCACCTCTGGGGCCGGCCATCCAGCCAGTTCCTAACCCAGCAAAGTGTGCTCCTGCCCAAGCCATGGGCTGCCAGCTTATCCAGAAGTATGCTGTGGGAGACAGTGTCAAAAGCCTTGCTGAAGTCCAAATAGACAACATCCACAGCCCATCCTGCATCTACCAAGTGGGTCACCTGGTCACAAAATGCAGTAACGTTTTGGGTTACCCACAAGAATAGGAGAAAAGACTGTTCACAGTAACATCAATTGCATTAATGAGTATGGTAGGAAAAAAGTGAGATTATTGCATCTATATAAATTAAGTGTTCCAGTAATTTTGGAAGCCCAGAGGTTGACTTAATAGCAAATTAAATTAAATTCCTGTGCAAAGGGATCCTCCAACCTTTGGAACTCTATATAGATATCACTCAGGATAAAAACAATACTGTACAAATCCTGGGTTTTTTCTGCCGCAGATTCATACTGACATAGCCCAACATTGCTGGAACCCCGCTGGTACACAGTCAGACAAGAGCACAAGCAATTCTGTGGAATTCTCCCAATATTAAACTATAGCTGAAAAAGAGAGGAGTTTTCAAGGAGAGTAGTTAGTATCCATGACTTTTTTTTTTTTTTTTTGGTAGCTAAAATAATCATGGGGAACAACACTGATAGTCACATAGGGAAGAGAGCATAAGTACACACCAAAACTTTGCAAATTCTTTGCTTTCTTTGCAAATGCTGTTTTCTGGACCAACCAAGCTAAGAAAATCCATAGAGGGACGCAAAAGATAATAACTGAGACTCACAGGTTCCTAGCAAGATAATGTCAAGTAAACTGTAATGGATCTTTTGAAGTCAGAAAAGACTTTGATAAAATTTAAAATCTTCAGTCAAGGCTTAAAGTGGTCAGTTTAAATTTGGCAGTATTTAAGACCCATATCCACTGTCACTGCAGCTTTCTTACTTGCTCTTCCATCTCTACCTGCTGATTAAGATGTCTCCAGCACCTACTTCAGTCAACAGAGGGACTTCTAAAAAATCACTGCTCATTTTGCTCCCATTAGCCAGCAGATGGTAGCCTTAAGACACTGGATGCCTATATCAGCCTGGGGAACTTGCCAGAGCAAGGACCCTGAGGTCTCTCAAGTCCTACAAGACACCATTCTTTGGATTAAGTCCATTACTGTGACCTGAAGCATAAACCCAAACTAAATAAACTCTCCTGGGACATTACAGGCAGACACCAGAGTGATTGTACAGAGTTATGCTGGCCCAGAGTCAAAATTGGCTCTGTTTCAGGTGATGGCATGATGAAAGAGAGGCAGCAGCATCCTCCATGGGGCTGGTATCAAAACCAGTTGGATACAGTGACATCAAGAACCATGACAGAAAATACTGCTATAGCAAATATGTAAAGTTCAAGTGGCTAATCTCTGTCTTGAACTCAGAGATGACAGTTTGCAGGGGGTAGGCTGAGAGATCTCCAGCCAGACCAGTGTCTTCTGGGGTGCTAGGTATCTCTATCACAGCAGATACTGGGCAAATTCATAACATGCACTGATGTCTTTATTGGAGCATCAAGTGAACAATTACTTGGACCTGCTAAGGGCCTTTTAACTGTGCTATTATTTGCTTTAGAGTAGTTCCTCCACTTTGGTGGCAGATGGCACTCCCTGGTCACCAGGGCCTTCAGGTGCACAGGTCTTAACTTTGTGTCACCCTCCAGGTTGTTGCAACAAGAGAGCTTCACCTAGGATCTGTGTTTGGCAGCTCAGCTCCCAGATTCACAGCACCCAGCTCTCAACAGGCGTCATTAAGCCCTAAAAATATTAACATTTTCCAGTTCCAGGATGCAAGGGTTTGTTTTCAGTTGGCAGTGCTTTCCAATGACATCAGATAGTGTCATTTATAGAGTAAAGCTCTTGCATCTAGTATACAGCCATGAAGAGCAAAGGCGCGATGAGAACAGCAAAGCAACGATCAGGACAGAAACATGGGAGATACTAAACCTGCATTACTAGAAATATTCGTGGTACAATTGAGATAACCTCTGCCTGGGAATTGTCCAGACCCAATGCTGTGTAAGTAAAGGAAAGGATTCAGAAGCAAAGAGCATTTCTGCATTTGCTCACTGTTAAAATCTTAGAAGACTTTACTTGATGCAGTTTTTACTGTGGAAATTCTGCATATTTATCCTACATATATGTAAGTAAGAATTTTTCTCCAGATGGCCTGAAATCTTCTCAACACTTTGTTTATTCAAGTTTATTAATAGTAATAAGTTTTTGGGTGAAACCAGGTATGAATTAATAAAGCTGGGGAAAGAAGATTGATTTCTGACAAAAAAGTCACAACCCACACCAAAGATGATTTCTAGTATTTTCAGAGATTTCCTGTACCACCGTCCCTTTAGATATGCTTATTCTCCATCCACACTCTACTCTTGTAGACTGAAGTCTTGGCTGATTTGCATCTGATTAGATGAGACTATCAGCATGGAAACTGCAGGTATTTACTTTATTCTCCTAAACGAGTGACACCTTCCAACTTCCATCAGACCATTTTCTAATTTTTTTTTTTAAATGCCACGTTATTTTCCATTTGAACCTGGAAGCAAACAAATCTCAGTGAATGGTATAGCAAAGTGCGAGTAGTTTGTAACTGCTGTTCTTTCAGAAAGACAGTCTTCACAGGCAGGAGACATTATCCTGTAATCAATCCCTTATGGGAAAATATTCACATGCTCTCTGTACTTTCTTGTCCAAGTAGACAATAAATACTAGGCATAGTCAAATTTCTTCCATTTCAAAAGTTTTATGTTGTATGGTAACTGCCTGGAAAGTTCAAAAGCCTCAAACTGCAATTATTAAAATATCTTCATGAGTTCTTTGATTAACATAGATCACTCATATTCAAGTTCACTATATGCCCACCTTATAGGCAGGTTCCTTTTTTTAGTGATTGCCCTATTAAACTATTTCCTACAGTTTGCCACAATTTTCTGCAGAAGGTATCCATTTCACCAGTATGCCACCTCAGTCAATTTAACTTCAAAATATCCTTTGCCTAACTCCTAGTACAATGCAAAGAAAAACATATCACTTCATAGCATTCATCAACACTGACAGACAATAAAAAATCATCTATGTTTTGCCATTAAGCAGCTGAGAGTCTGTAACAAGAATGTCAGGTGTTTTTCACCCACCAGTAAAGACATTCTTTCAAAGATACTTCTCTTTTTTTGTTATCTGTCAAATGGCAGACAAACTTAACTGTAAATTTCACACTTTTGCAAACTGGTCAGTGTTAGGAAGAGGAAAAATAAATACATTACATAAGGCAAGAACACAGATACATAGATGAATTTACATTGAATACACAATCTGGATAAACTCTTCAGTAATATCATCTCTGAAAACTCCAGGAGCTTTTCCTCTAAAAGACTATGACATTTGATGTTTATAAACTTACCAAACACAATCATAAAAGTAGATTTCTTTTCATGTTTACCCATCTTACATTTTGAGATCTTGCCTAAGGCTGACTGCAGTGTCAGTTATGTCCTATCATTTAATTTGTTTCACTTTCTATAAATTTCTTCTTCTGCAAGCAATCTCTTTAAATTGAATGTTTTTGGACTTTTTTTTCTGTTGATTAATCCTCCTCTAATTTGGTCGTGGAAAGACTAAATTTTCTCCTTCCACCATCTTTTTGTGGACTGAGCACACCATGACCATTCAGTCTTGCCTTAGAGAATAGGTGTCTTCATATCCCCTTTTTGTCTTTATTGAACCTCTTCAATGTCAATTCATTTTCTCACAGATACCATATGCAAACGTCCAAGGTAACTTGTTCTTGCCTGGTCACATATTAGTGGATGGCTGTGACACATCTCTCATATAAATAATGGACTCTCACATATAGCAAGTCTTTATCTACCTGATCTTTCACTCCATGTGTTCCATGCCCCAGCTCTCCAAGTTCACAGAACAAATAGCTCTGGTCACACAAGTTTTAGGCTGCTCTCATTTCCAACCACTGCCATGCCAGTCTTTAGAGTGCGAACAGGACACCCCTTTCCTTCTCTGGCTATACACACACATAGACACATTCACTCACACACACACACACAAACCTCTTGGAACACCCAGTTGCCAGCAGCATGTGATTGATCCATAATTGCTTGCTAAAATTCTGAGAATGGCCAGCAGAAAAGTTGTGAGTCAGAAGATGACAGAAGAAAAACTATATAAATATATAGACATTCTCCATAGCAAAAGAAGTGGAAAAGTTCTTTTGGCTTCTGCAATACGACTTCTTTTCTTTCTATTTTTTTAACTTCGAAGTGTCCTGGCTGATTTTCTACTCTTATAGCTGCCCTGGCTGCAGTCAGTAGAGAGTAAATTTTTTGCAGTCAGTGGGAGGGGACATGGCTAGGACATACCATCTCACATCATTGAAAGAGGTGGTGGAAAGGGACTTTCTTCTAGGGAGAAGAGGCTCCTTGGAGCAGTGGGATAATGCTGGTTCTTAGCTGGAGCGGACTGATTTGGATGGTGCCAGTGGTGAGCTGAAAGGAGTGGTCAGGTGACGTGGTGTGGCTATGGTCAGGTCACAAGCTCCATGGTGACCATTTTTCATGTGAGTAATTCTCTTTTTGTACCCTTTTATTATTAATATTGTTGTTATTAGTGTTCATTTTCTTATGTCATTGCTGTTTTCAGTAAATTGTTCTTATCTCAACCTATGAACTTTGCCTTTTGGGCCTCCAATTCCCATCTCCAGCTACCACAGGGAAGAAGAGCGAAGGAGGGAGAGCGAGGGAGGGAAGGAAAGGGGAAGAAATTGAGGGGCACATGGTTTGGAGAATCTCAGTGGAGGCACTAAATTGGGGGCTATCATTCCTTAACAATGACAAAAGCAAACCCACTCACACATTTCTCCTGAGAATAAATATACATCTGGAAAACCAGGTCTAGGTCATATTTCTGTGCAGTGAATCTAAGCCATATAGATAGAAATAATAAACAATGGGATTTTTAGAACACATAGGCTACTGCGATAGGTTGAAATAGCTTAGTTTTTAGTTAAGGAAAAAAAACCACCAGGCACAGATGTAATTCTCTCTGTAAAGAACGTTACAGCTTCCTCCATGCCTGGCAAAACCATTCACTGGCTGGCTTTGAGAATTCATGCACCAATTAGCCAATTAGAGAAGCTAGAGCTACCACTGTGAATAACATATTTAAGGAAGTGGAAACCGTGAAAAGTTCTCTCTTCCTGCTTTCTGCAAAAGAGTGGAGGCCCTCTCTCCCCCCACCCCTCCTTCCTGGTAAGGCAAGCCTGGGCCTGCCCAGCAGGCTGCTGAGTGGGGGGAGGGGAAGCCACTGGGCCTTTGTATGGCCCTGAGCTGAGCCCCCGTGGTGCAGCTGCTGAAACCTTGCCCCCACTGAACCCCATCTGCAGCCAATAGGCTGGGCGAAGCCCTGCCCCACCACCAGGCAGGGCCAGGATGGGCCATGGCATGGCAGTCAAAATTTCTGCTGCCAGGAAACCAGCCCGGTGCTGGGAGATGCCATGGGGCTCGGACTGGGGGTGGCTGTGTGCCTCGCAACGAGGGCAGGTCCAGAGTAGAGCCAGCAGTCGGGGCAGCTTGCACGGTGCCAGTGGAGACCACATGATCAGCAGTGAGAAGCACAGTGAGTGATTTTCCCCGATGCAGGGCCCGGATGAGATCAACTCTTTCCGTGCTGTTGTGAATAACTATGCAGCCACCGCTGCCCAACAGGGATCATATGACCAGCAGAAAGAGGCAGAGCATGCAATTCCCTGATGCAGGCACCAGGCAACATCAAACTTTTTTAGTGCTGCAGAATTCAATCTGAGAACAAATCTGTGAACATCAATCTTCTCCTGAGTCAGAAAAGGAAAGGGGAAGGTACGTGAAGAAAACAACAGGGCGACACCAAGGTCAGTGAAGAAGGAGGGGCCAAAGCCCAGAGGAAAGAAGGAGATGAGACGCTCTGAAACCACAGCTGAAAATCTTTTGCAAGCCAAGGTGAGAATATAATACACCAGACTATGTAATTCATAAAGCACATGGGGTATGCAGCATTTACGCGCAGCTCAGAAAAGAAATGCAGCATATAGATGCTGAAAGAAGCTGTGATCTGACTTGAACAGAGATAGAAAAAGGGAACCTTTGCTCTTAGGGATAGAAGGAGAGAACCTTTGCTTCTATACTAGAATGGTTCATCCTTAAATTATACTCCATTAACCCAAATGGCCCTCGAGAGCAGTTGTGGGGAAAAACTCTTAAGTCAATGGGAGAGATTTTAACATGCAGATTTTCTTCCAGGCTGTTAGCAGTGAACTTAAAACCATGAGGAAACTTTCCTGTGGCATGGCAAAAGAGACGCCTATCCCTAAATGAAGATTCTTCTTAGAAGTGCTAAACTGACTGGTAATCATAGGTTTTGTTTCTTTACATTGTTGGTGGGAAGGAATGAGGGGCTAGGGGGACAAAAGTGTTCTAAAGGTTTATTTAGTTCTTATAATTCTTCTTTTAGTTCTGTTAATAAAGTTTTCTTGGCACCCTTTAGAGTTTTGAGCCTGTTTTGCCCCTAAAGCATTTTCTCTTAATCCTTATCTCAACCCCATGAGTTTTAGTTTAGTTTTTCCTTCTCTGCTCCTGATTTATTAAAAAAATATGGATATTGATCTAATACCAATATCCAACTATGACAGACAAAAACTCTCCAACAGTTTAAAGTTAGAAAGTGTATGGTTATTACAACGCCGGGCGGCATGCAGGATAGCTCCCCAAATATACACACGCAATTTACAGATGATCACAGGGTCTTTTTATGTACAGAAGTATTGAATACCCAAAACACAAATGCATATTCATAACTCTGGTACATCCCATTCCCCGCTTCGTATGGTAATTAGCCAAAAAGCTATTAAGTATGCATAGTTGGTTCTTTGAAATGGGTCAGTGGTCTTTTTTATGAGGCGGGGTCTCAAAATGATGAAGTAAGGTGGTCTTCCTCGCTTTGACTTTTTAACCTTTCAGTGTTGTGTGACAACTGAATCCTGTTTTTCCAGGACTGTTTGATTTATGATTGTATTGTCTTCTTGGAGTCTATTGATTAGTCAGAATACATAAATAGGCCTCATGATTTATCGGTTCCTTAAATCCGGCTTCTGCTAATAGAAGGAAGTCTTGTCTATCTTACCTCAGCAATATCTAGTTTAACTAAAGTCCTTAATTCTTAAAAATTAATGTCTCACTCCAATTATGGCAGAGGAAGATGAGTAGACAATTTTCAAGAGTGCACTGGCATTTGGCCAGCGGTCAACCAGCTACATCTACCATGGCTTCCAGCTCACTTCTATTAGAAAACACATCTTATAAATAATAGTATTGTGATTAGACACATGAAAGTTTTGTCAGACTGCATACCTTCTGACTGGCATACCCTTGAAAACCACCTTTATGAGCTTCTTCACTCACTCCTCCATTTCTCATTATGCTCCCCTCAACTTGTAGCATTTGAGTTGAAGTACAGTCATCAAGCATGTTTATATCTCTCTCACATTGCACCCCTTGCCCTTTTTTAGTTATACTTCCCCTGTACAAAGACCCAGGTACATTCCTGCATACCTGAAATGTTAAGAAAGCTTTCCTGTCTGACCACCCAGTCATGGTCCCACCATCCCAGACTGTCACTATTGGGACTGAAGCCCTTTTTACAGCAGATGGCTCCAGTGAACTGACTTGACTCCTGTACCTACATCACACTCACACTGTCAGACAAATTTTCCTTACCCGTTCAACCCTAGGTCTCCCATAGCAAAGTCCCAGATGTCTACTAATTTAGTAAAATAAATAATTTAATCATGGTGCAGCAACACAATAAAAGCCTAAAGTGGGTGTCTCCAGGAAGGGATCCTGAACAAAGAAATCCTTGAGCTTTTATACTGTTGGAGACTGGAAAAGGTAATCTGTTTTCAGACATCTTGGGAGCTTGGAATATGTAGTTGCATATTGGGTTAACAGGTGTTGGTGTCAGGAAAGAGTTAAAGAAAAACAGCAGCACCAGCAGCAGGTCTCTCTGAAACAGCATGTACCTGAGACAGAAGTGAATGACTGAGTTTCTACTTCTACATCAACACAGATGCTCATTCTTCACACACTCTTCACGCTCCTTTACCATGGCTTCGGAGAGAAGAACGGAAAATGTCAAGAGGACAGATTTATTGTAGGACTGTAATCACGTCTGTACGCTGTAACCAAAAAAAAAGCTCTTAGGAGTAAAGATAACATACACTGATGCTTCTGAATAAACCTTGGATTCACTCAGATTCACTCTCTCTCAGCTGGTGAGTCTCATCTCTTCATGTATCAGTTGAGGGTGGGTGAGACCTTGCCCTGGTGAGGTAATACCCTGCCCCTCATAACCCTCAGCCCCACAGCATCACTGGAGGCTGTCCCAGTTTTGCCTAACCCAGTTCCTGAGTGGCCAGGAGACCCTAAGCCCCACCTGGGAAGAAGGTCCAGGATGGGAAAAGGCTTTAAGAAGCCTGACCACAAGGCAAGCATGTTGTCCTTTAACCCTACCTTAATCATCATTGCTGGAACTCAGGAGCTGGTAGCTATGACTGTTTTTCTGTATCTTTCCTGTCTTTGTTTTTCTCCCTTTCTTCTTCTCTCTTCTCACGGAGTGTAATATCAAATGGGTTACAAGGTTTTCTATGTTCAATGAGCTGTCTATGCTGTGATAAGTGGTGTTGCCGGTGGAGTGGCCTCAGCTGCGCAAAGAATCATGCAGCTTAAGACCAGGAGCAGCTCTGCACTACTTAGAAGAGACCCTCATGACTTCCTCAGGCCTGAGTGAAAATATTAACTCTTTCCTTGCACAGATGAAACTTACAAAGCACTAATCCTCTCTTAAGTGAGAGAAAAAGACAGAGTGAAGACATGTAGAGAGCCAAAATGAAGACATAAAAGTCAGTGAAAGAAGAGTCACGTCTTGGATAAGAAGAGAACTAAGAGATACCTTGGGTTTAGGCCGAAATTCTTTTCTAAAGCCATGGTAGTGGACTGTTATATACTAGAATATTCCTTTAAGTCGTAAAAAACATGTATGGGGGAGATGAGAGTTTTTGGATTGCAAATATGTGCAAAAGCATTTGTGGTGAACTAAGTAAATATTGAAGTAGCTGTGATCTTATGAGAAGCTTGAACAGAGAGAGAGAGATAAAATAAAGATCTGCCTTCAGGAAAAGAAGATCTCTGTTCCTAACGATGAGGATGATTTTAAAAATAGATGAAGAGAACCTTTGCTTTTGGACCGTTCATCTTTAAAATGGTACCCCATGAGTTTACCTGGCCCATAATGCAGCTGGGAGAAGGTTGAGTGATATGGGAGGGACTTCACAAATTCAGATTCCTGGGCGGCTGTTATTTGTGAGAATTGAAGTCATAAGAAAACCATTCTTGTAGAAAAGTTACCATGACATGTCAAAAGAGACTTCTCTCTTTAAAAGAATTGA
Organism: Illadopsis cleaveri; assembly: GCA_013399915.1. NCBI lineage: Eukaryota > Metazoa > Chordata > Aves > Passeriformes > Timaliidae > Illadopsis > Illadopsis cleaveri. The sequence continues at coordinate 73,145 of VXBB01006906.1, forward strand.
TAAAAGACTATTTTTAGAAGTTGTAAACTAACCTTAAGTTTTAAGTTTTGTCTCTGCATGTTGTCAGGAAGAAAGAAAAAGAGCTTGTGGAGAAGAGAAGAAATGTTTTGAAGGTTTTATTCTGATTCTTATTAATTTTTTTTCTCTTGTAGTTTTGTTAATAAAGCTTTCTTTATACCCTTTGAAGTTTAAGCCTGCTTTGCTTTTCTTCTAATCCTATCTCACAGCAGAAAAGGAGTAAATAATTCTAGTGAGCACCCAAATCACTACACTAAGTGCATTGGCCAGGAAACAAAAATAAATGAACTAAAAGCACTACAAAAGCCTAATTGTAATGTTAACAATCCCAAAGTTACCCACCTCCAAGGTACAACTACACCTCACTGGGCACATGCTCTATATTCTTTTTGACTTTATCTTTAAAAGCAAAGCAAGATAATTTTACACCAATCTGTAACAAAGGTATGCCTGACTAGAGTCACTCAAATTCCACCTAAACACAAAGAAATAGTATAAAGGAAATGAAGAATGAGGGAAAAATACAAAAACCAGTATAAAAGCAGGTCGAGAATGGGGGCAAAGTTAAGAAAGACTCCATCATGTAACTGCTAGGATCCGCTGATGGGCTGAACCTGTCTTCTCCCCTATCCGGTAAGAATCATACTCTATACATGTTGAATACTTTTGCTGGGGATTAGAGCTTGTCTGTGTATTACTTTGAATACATTTTTGCAGTCAGGTATTATCACTGATCCGTCACAATTTTATATTAATAAAGAGTGTTATTCTCTAAACTGTTAGTATGAGTCCTTCATGGGCACTAGCAATCGCCAGCAATGAATAACATACTCAGATAAAGAGGAAGACTCACTGAGGAGTGTCCCATGCACTGTTTTGGTGTATTTCTCTGACTAAGTCAGTTAAACCACCCTCCAGTCCAGCAGGACTGCTCACTAAAGGGCGGCTCACTGCCTCCCTAACAGGATGCTGACAGACTGGTTGGGCACAAGGTTCTCAAATTTCCTGGGGCACTGACAGCCAAATTAAATACTAAGGGTCAAGTATATCTCCCCATTAAAGGTCAAGAAAAAAATCCCCTTTTCATGTGATATCCCCCCTTATATCCAATGAGTCACTTTAGTTTGTAGATACTAAATACCCTTTTTAAAATTGCTTTTCTGATATTTTAAACATTTTCTTCAGAATTTATTTCCATTCAAACACTGTATTACAGATATTGTATTCTAGGTAGACAAAAATCTTTGGCAACCACTCCCTCAGAAAACCCCAACATAAAAGCCCTTGCTTAAAAAATCCCTTTAACAATGAAGGAGGAAAAAAAATTAAAAAAAGATAAAACAAAAAGTCAAACTGTTTGCTTGGAGTTTTTTTACATTCTTGAGAAACAAAGTGAGACCATACAAGCATGTGTGGTCATGACAACAGGGAAAAAGAATATCAGTAAGTAACTTTCTGTTAAAGCAGAAGGCTGGAATTTGCAGAGTTCTGGAAAATGAAACAAACTGTGGAATGTTTCAAAATAAAAAAGTAGATAATAATTCCCAGTAAAACATCAGTGTCTCACTGTCCTTACTAGAAGTGTTGAACCCACTACTTTTGTCCAGTTTGATTACTTTTCCCTTCTTCTCAGAAGACTTATGTATTTGAAAACTGTTACATGCATGTCACTCAGTTTATCTTCCACAGACTATTTAATTACTCACTCTATCCTTTTTTTTCTAAAAGCATATTTTCTAGATCTCTAGATTACAAAAGTATATGGGAAGTGAGAGGGGCAGATACAGATATTTCTCCACATACAGTTATTGACAAGTGTGATACAGTTATCCAGCTTCCTTTACAGAAAGTAGAAAGAAAATGTCACTTCTAGGGCATGATTCAGCTCAGCCTAAGATAGATGTCTAAAAGTCAGATGAGCAACACCTTAAAACAATCTATTTCTCTTCATTGATTATAAAAGAAGCCAACATGATTACCTCAGTTGAAGATGCCCTAAATTATGTGAAATCCTTCCCTGACTTACTTATGTATGCTGCTTCTACAGCTCATGCATGAGATTCTCTCCTTGAAAATAGTTGGGCTGTGTAGAAACTACCAGGTTAGTTAATCCCATGTGCAGTATAGGAGCTCAACCTCACAAATGTCTAATCTGGTGGGGAAATGTTCTTCTTGCAAGGGTTCTCAGGCAAATTCATTAGAAAGTTACCATGGAAACTATTCTTTTTTCCATTGGTATAGCAGTTTGACAATAAGATCTTGTTGCTGTGACCCTTTGGATCTGAATTTTGTAATAGCAGCTAATTTCTCACAGGCACATTTATCCCCTTGCTGCACATACACAAAAAAAGGAAACAATGGTTGCTGCAGGGATAAAATAGAGTGATAGGGAAGGGAAGGGAAAGGGAAAGGGAAAGGGAAAGGGAAAGGGAAAGGGAAAGGGAAAGGGAAAGGGAAAGAAACTCACTGACCTGTGCACAGCTAAAAGAATGCTAGACCAGAAGTTCAGCTTCTGATATGTGTGAGGTTTGAGGTTCCCTGTTCATCAAAGGAACTGGCTTTCAAAATAAAGGATTCGGTAACCATCACAGAGCAACAAACCTTCTTAACCTCAAGTACCTGCCAGCTCTAATACAACATCAAATTAAATTATTCTCTAGCATGGGAAAAATGCAGTAACTCCAGAGCACTTCATTAATAGATACTTAAATGTGGAGGTGCAGGATTTTGTTGGACTCTGTTCAGAGTTTTAAATATGGTTTTACAGTCTTTCCTTGTGTTATAAAATGGCTTCCCTGCTTCTTCTCTTTGTTCCCCCATGTTGAACACTCTCCCCTCATATCTATTTTTAGTACCCAGTTGTTACATGTTGTGTCTCCCTACCCCACTTCTCCTCAGAGACACCTTCCCATTGGCCAGGGTTTCCCGCTCTGGAGCCCTGTCAATCCCCACTTGCCATCCACCCCCTACCTGCCAATTATCCCTGATACTGTCCCCCTGTTCTCGAAGGTTCTGTTAAAGTCTATCCTTGATTGGTTCGTATTTGCATATCCCCCTCCCCATTTATAATGATTTGTCCCCTGTAATGCCTGTTACCTGTACAGCCACCCCCTGTTTTGTCCTTATTGGTTCGCTGTTGTACCCACCCACTGAGCTTGCTGTGTTTAAAACTCCCTGTCAGATCCCAGTCTGGGTCCCTCTGCGGCTCAGGCTTGGGGTTGCCAGACCCCTCCCTGTTCCCTAATAAACCAAGTTGTACTGAGTCGTGGAGAGTCCCCTCTTTCTTCGGAGCACAGTTACACTCGCGCTGAGGATTAACTGCACGGAGGCCAAGAGCCCCAGGAGTTTTGTCCGGGAGGTCAAGGGCTGGTCGGGCGTGGACCTCACCACGGAACTTAAATTGACAGTGATACAATTGCATCCTCACTCAGCCAAACAAGCACTTCTGTTACCTGGAAATACAGGACTGATAGATGCATTACTCTATGTCAGTACTAAGATACTAAGATACAAACGTAGGTGATGCTTTGGGAGGGCAAGTCTTAAGGATCACAGATGTAAGTGCTTGTATTCACACCTGACAGCAGAGCCTCAGCTGCCACTTGATTAGGATTTTTTTAAAATGTTATCCACTATGAAGACAGAAAGGTTCTGATAACGATCAACAACAGCATGCCTCTTTAAGATCTTAGTGCAGCCAGGTGTAAACAAGTTGTTCCTGAAGAATTAAGAGAGCTACAGCCTTTGTATCCATAATAAAGCTATCTTAGGCTACGTTTGCAGTGACAGAAACATTCGAAGAATAAAAAACCTAAACACAGTACTTTATATTTGCCTTTTACTCTTGATTGCCCTGGATTGTTTTCAACTGCCCTGATTCTGCCCAATATGTGCCACAAAATAGAACATAAGAGGTCATGCAGTATTAGATTGATTCCCTCAACAGCAATTACAGCACAGACGTGTACACCTTCTGTCCAGCAGCCCTGTTTCCACTGCATAACCCAATGCCATGGGAGAAGACATTTCAAGGCTGGAGAGGAGCTATAGTCTGCAGTCTGAAAGTCAGAAATTTTCCAGTTGGGACTCCTGAAGGGAACTAGTACACTGTGTGATGCACAATTTCTTTCTCCTCTGGCCCAGAGGTTCATAAAGGAAAGCAGACATCACAGTAGTGTCATGACAAAATGCAAAGCCTGGCTTCACTGGTGGGTAAGACGGCTAACTGGGCTTGAACATGAGCCAGCAACTTGCCTTAGCAGCAAAGGCAGTTAACAGTGTTCTGGGCTTCATTAGCTGTTGCCAGCAGGCGAATGGAGGTGATACTTCCCTACTATGCAGCACTGATTAGGTCACGCTTGGAGTGCTGGGTCTGGGTCTGAACTTCCTGAGCAAGAGAGAGATGGAGACACTGGAGAGAGTCCACCAAAAGCCAGCAAAGATAATTAAAGCACCTCATGGATAAACAAAGTCAAAGAGCTGAGACTCTTCACCCTGGAGAAGGGAAAGCTTAGAGGGATCTCGTAAGTGTGTAGGTATACCTGTAGGACCAGGGTGCAGAAAGGACAGAGACAGGCTCTTTACAGTGGTGCCCAGTGACAGGACCAAAGGCAATATGCACACACTGAAGAACAGAAGGTTCCCTCTGAACATAAATAACACCTCTTTTTTCTTACTGTGAGTTTGTCCAAGTCCTGGCACAAGTTGCTCAGGCCTCTATACTTGAAGATATTAAAAAGCCATCTGGACATGGTCTTAGGCAGTTCTGGTATAGGTGGGTATGCTTGAGCAGGGGGATTGAACAGGATGGCCTCCAGAAGTCTCTTCCACCCTTAACCACTCTGTGATCCTGTTATGCTTTCACCTTTTGCCACAGCTACAAGTTGCACTGAGCAGACAGACCTCCTTGAGAGTTCAGAGGCTCTAAAAAACCCTGTCAGCTATTGTGATCTTCCTCTACATTGTCTCATCTATGTACATTAGGTGAATAGGATATGTTTTTAGGACACACTTTTAGGACACACATCATCTTTCATCCTCTCCCTATGCAAAGACAGCAATATTCAACAGCCTGGACTGATTCCTGTGGCAGTTCATAAAGACAAGCATTTCAGGCTAGTTGATTTACTAAAAAAGAAACATGGCTAACCTGACTGAATTTTTTTTTAATTGGATATATTTCTGTGCTACAATGAACAGATTGTATAACTGCTAAGCTACTATTCCTATTAACTATTACTATTTTTTCTGTTAAAAAGTGAGCTCAGAACATACATAAAAGACTTTCAGATACTGGCAAGCATGGCTGAGATAGTTAACTGTATGTCAAACCCACATTTCTAGCAGCAGACTATGTCTACATCTTCTCTCACTGGGTCTATTCCAAAAGCCAAAAAGAAAAGAAGATCCACTGCCTCTGATTTCCATTGTTTGTATCAGACAAAGAGATGACTGGGAAATGCAATAGGCATTTCTGTGTTTTCTTTCTCAAGAGGTGAACTCACTATTTTCATATTTGTGTCATTGCATATGATTTGCATCATTTTTTTCCAGCATCCTATTTTAATTTTTAGTATTTATGCACCCCTGGGGTCATCACTTTGCCCACTCAGGTTTTCATCAGGTATCTTCCTACTCTGCAAAACAGTAGCATGCTGTGAACTCTATCTCTCAGCTCCTAGGAGAGTTCACTTTAAAGGAACTTCAAAACATGCAATCTCTGGAAGTTTTATTTACAAAATACTTGTGTTTACAAGGCAATAATGTGACTGTTTTCAAGAGGGACTAATTATATACCATTTCCTTTGCCCTTCTATTTCATTCTGCAATCCCAGGGCATCCAGATTTAGCCCTGTGTGTGAATGGGACTTCTCAGGAAGTTCCTCTGATGCCTCTTCTTCCTCCCTTCCTAGACATGAAGAGACCTCAGGCATCACTCAAGCCCAGGGGTGACCCAGAACACATCTAGATAATACTTGAGGAAGCATGTGCCAGGAAGCCCATACCTTGTTCTCTGTAACCCTTGGAGGACACCTATATCTATTTCCGAACATGTAATTAATTTTTCCCATTCCTCTTTTCCTACATATCACTTCTAATGTTTCCTCATGAAATTCAAAAAGCCAACAGGACAAAGGAGTTAAACAAGGAAGGCAATTACGTGTGAATTATGGCTTTACAACTCCTCTGTTTGGATCTTCTTTAAATCCCAGGTCTTCTCTGACTTTTACTCTTGGTCATTTGTAATTCTCCTAAATTTTTGTACAATTGCTGAATAGTTGCTTTACCTTTCTGTTTCCATAAAGTCAAACAAATGCACACGTGCTTATTTAAAATGAGGCCTAAGAGGCTCCTTTCTTTGCCAATAATATCAACACTTCATCTGCGTGCTGATAGAAAGACAAGAAGAGGCAGACCTGCTAGCTCCTTTGATCACAGAAATCCTGTAGAGGTGATTATTGCACATGCCACACAGCAGACTGGATTCAGAGCTCAAGTATATCAGTGGCAGCTCTGACTGAAAATGCCCTGAAGTTTACTGCTTTTTCATCTACCAACACCAGTAGGTTTGCATGGGCAGTAGAAAAGGAGTATTACAACCTCTTTTTTGAAGAGGCTTCATCATAATTCCTCCCCTTAAATGTTCAGCAACTCAATTTTAATCATCAGAGAATTCTCCCTTTTGACTCTTCTGCGCATAGTTTCAGGAACAGGAGGTTGAATGTGAACAGCTCTGTGGCTCTAGAAATGTTGCAACAGTGGTTCACTTAATGGAAGTGCAGTTTCCAGTTCCCTTCAATCACTGTCGCTCCATGGGTGTTGCTGAGGATTTCCACATGAACACTTTGGCACCTGTGCATGCACTCTCCATATACTTTTTAAGCAGCATGGGATCAGATATAATGGACTTTAAGAGTTCTTCAGCAATCTGTTCAGGAGTCCAAATGTCTGAGTAATAAAATCTGCCCTGGAGAACTGCATAACCAGGATACAAACAGACTGTACATTTTTGCATGTGCTTCAGAGAGCAGGCCAAGAACAGGGCAGGATTTGCCACCTTCAGCTCATGAAATTGAATCTGATCTAACAAAACCTAATGCTGCTTTGGTTCACCTGCCAGGTGGAACAAATAGGAAGGGTTTCTCACAATGAACAATATATGCAAAAAACTAGAAAAGATAATCCTGGTAAATAAACCTCTCATTGATATTCAATACAGTAAGTCAACCATACCATACAGTAACACTAAACCACTTAATCGGCTGCTAGAGCAGATGTCAGGACTATGACCTAGTCTTTTTTCTTTTCAGGTTGTGTGCTTTCTAAAGCTTGTAACAGAGGTGGGCTGATAACATGATGCCATCTCATATAATATGTTTCAAGCAATTGAACTTCAGATTGATGACTAAAGTGTATATAGAAACTTCCGGTTTATATAGAAACCAAGTGCTGCTTCACAGTTCCCTGTCACTGGCAATCTCCTGGTGAGTCTACAGATGCATAGCATTAGGTATATGTACCTTCAAGGATCTTTGTGATGATGGTGTAAGGCCTTCAGCCTCAATACTAGTGGTGCTGCAGATGCAACACAGAGACGGTTAAATCTGTGCTCCCTTAAAAGGTCTTAACAGCAATAGCTCTCTGCAGAGGAAGGAGTATATTCATACTGAACTGAGTAGTTCAGAGGTGACTGCTCTCTTATATAGATCATCTGACCTATGACTCAGATTGAAATCAGCTTTGATTATCACTTTCTATTTTAAAATTTCAGATTTTGGCAAAGAAAGAAAATATTTGGGTTTTTTTCCTCAGCTTTGACAGAGATTTCTTAGATTTGCTTATATGATAGTTTTGAAAAAAAAAAAAAATACCCACTTCAGACCAAATTATATTTTGACTTACCAGGGCTGCGTAAGAGTCAGAATGTAATGCGGCCTGAAAGATCTGTAATTCTGAATTTATGATAATGTCCAAGGTGAAAAAACATTGATTTTTTTAAAATCAATGGCCAGAAGTTGGAAGAAAACACCATGTCCCTCCTCTAGGCTAATATAATGTGGTACAGTGTCACAAAATAAGGTCTGTACATTCTGAAGATGCCTTTTTCAGAGTACATTCCACAGCAAACAGTGATTATTACCAGTATACTTATTTAGTAATAATTACAGATTTGGGAGGAGGGGGAGTAAATCAGTATCAACTAAGTGAGCTTAGTATTCTGCTACTCATATCACGTCAAGCATAAACATCCTATCCTGTAAAATGTAAGTTTTAATAGGAGAGGAAAACACACTTTCCACTTGGAGCACGTATATCTTGGCACCTACATATTATAGTACGCATGAGTTTTAGAGAGTCCTTTTTCTCCTTGGCTTTCCAATCTTTGCTCGCTTCCTAGAAGGTTACAATTACAATTGCAATAATTTGACATTTGAGGAAAATAGCAATTACTCTAGTTTAATCATGGAGCACATTTTATCACTATGCAACAGAGCTTCTCATCCTGCAACTAAATGAAGACAACTTGTTTGGAAAATCCTGTTACTTCAGTAAGGTTTCATATGCAAGTCCAAAAACAGAATCGTGACCTGAACGAAAATCTCCTTTTAGGTTTTCTTAAGGCTATCTGCCTCATATGTGTAAATTATTTGTCTTCATCTAAAGATCCATTTTAAAAAAAGAACAAAATTGAAACTCAGTATTCTAAACAGAGCGAAAATTACTGTAAGTAGTTTCAGAGAAAGTTAACATATCTCTACTTCAAGTCTGCTTCCAAAGGTGTTAAATGACCTGCTCAACCTGAGCAATAAAAATATTCCATGGAAATTCTCTGTACGTGTGTATGGGGACCAGAGAAAGAAAGCTTAGTTTGCAGTTGACTCCATTCAAACTAAATCACACAGGCATTCACAAAGTACAAAAAAAAAAAGAGAAAATTATAAAATATAAAGAGGAAAACACTAGCACAAAATTTGGGGACCAGATTTATTACCACAGTTCAAGAATGCAAGACCCAAAAATGGAAAGAAAAAAAAGAATGTAAAAAATTTAGTCCATAAAAAGTAATCAGCATGCCATATAGGAGAACTAGAAGGACCTCAGCTACTCATATATATGGGGATGAAACAAGTAAGATTTGCTTTTGGAATGCTTTGACTCCTAATAATGATTAACTATCAGTACTAAAAGAGAATGGATATGCAACATCAATCCAGAATCCTCATCCTTATCTCCAATGGCTATAAATCTACTTTAAGTCCTGAGGCTTGAAACTGAATTAAGTGGTACTGACTGAGCAAGTTGTCTATCCTCTCCCCTTTCCCAATGGAAAACTTTCTACACTTGGCAGGTTTCATCACTCTGCATAACAGCGAGAAGGGGGAGTGAGGTGATTGGAAAGGGTACTAAATCAACAGACATGAAATGTATCATCATGCAGCAGTGGCAGCAAGAGATAAACCATGCATTGCCATTTAATGGAAACAGATGATGTTTGCACCTAAGAAAAATTTCCAGGGGACTGATTGCAGCTGCTATGAGAACAAGAAGAGAGGATGGGACCATAATGACCCAAGTGACTGTTTCACGTGTTCTAGTGAACCAATCTACTCACCAGCTGAGAAGCCAGTAGAGACTTCATTAAGTACATCTGTTCAGTAATCACTGCATCTTTCCCGGCACCACAACTGTAACTTTCCATGCAGTCATAGCACAAAGCTGTTGGATGTAATCATGAGGGTTCATTTCTCAGTCCTAAAATTTTCAAGCCTGTAGCTATTAGAAATTTGGAATCGAGTTTCAGCAGGTTTATTAGATACAAGCTCTGTCACCTGGCAAGGAGAAATAGGAAGCAAAATCATATCAGCATAACCTTGATGAAGTCTTGCAAGCAATGCATGGAAAAGCTGCATTATTTGCCTGCCTTATATGTTTGGCAGTTCCTTTTCTAACATACAGCAACTTTTACTTTAACTGGAAAAGACCAGGACAGACCCTTCGCTCATTTAAATCACTGCAGTTCTCCTGACTGCAATGGAGTGATGAATATTTACTGCTGGTCAGGATTTTGCCCCTTCATTTGATTTGCACTAGTGCACAAATAAGTGAATTATATGTCCAGGAGCCTTTTGCTTTCTTAGTCATGCAAACCTACAGACCTAGGAAAAATGAGCTCGATGAGTGAAAAAACACTACATCAAAACAATGGACCAATTAGTAGAGCACAAGGGTTTAAAACAGAAAATTTGCAGCAAAAACACAAATCCCCAAAGACAGTTTGAAAGCTCCGAGACTTTGATCCTCAGCAGAAGGAGGAGGAGCAGGAGGAGGAGGCTGAGGAGGAGGCAGACCTCTGGGAGAAGGAACAGTCTAGAGAGAAGGTTCTCTCTGTTGGAGCCTGCCTGCTCAGGAACAGGCCTGGCTGCCTTCATACCTAAAACTGAGATCAAAAGGCACAGAAGAGTTCATACCTCTTTATTTATTTTGAAATTTAGGGATTCTAGAAAATCTGAATTTTTAAATTAATACTTTTGTGTCAGTTCAGAAAGCACTGGGAACAGGAATAGTTGGCCAAAGACCAGAGAGGAATAAAAGCAGAGGCAACATTATTTCTCACATGGTAAGACTGGGCCCCACCTCATAGGTATTAACTATCATTTATTGTCTGTAGAAGAAGCCTGACTGCAATTCTTTCCTTCACAGAAGATAGATAGGGGGACAAATTCTTGGTCTGGGATCCAGCACAAAGAGAATAGGTGTCCTCATCTCCAGCAAAGTGTCTCTGCCTTCCACTCTATTTGCACCTTGTGTTTGAATCAAAAATCACCACAAAACAAAACTCGGGGCTTCCATAGTAATTGGAGGGAAAGCTTTTATATGCAAAAAGTGTAAGTGTAAATTTTAAAAATTTATTTTATACATTGGCTAGGACAAACAATGTTGCCAGATGCTTCTGGATATAAAAAACAGAAAATTGGAGTTTTACTTAAGTTAAGGTCTCAGTCACAGAAATGTAATAAATGCTGAAGGAAAATATCTTCTTGTTGATATTTGTGTTTATAATTTTCCCAGGTTTAAAGAAAGTGGACCAACCTCTAGAAAGTCAATTACAACAAGAAGTAACACTTAACTGGCATTGAGTTAATAGTCTCTCATTTGCACAGCAGTGATAAGACAATCCACAGAGGGAAAAAAAGGCCTTAGCTTCCTCTCTGTTATGTTTTAGTGGAGGAAAACTTAGCCAAAGTCAGAGAGCTCAAATACAGTATCTTGTGAATATAAAACGTCATGTACTCTGAAATTTGGAGACATAAACCATGGAAAATAAAGATTTTTGAAGCTTTCATCTGAGACACATTGAGCTTTCTAGAGCAAATTAAGTTGCATGATTCCAATTCTTGAGTAGTCCCACTAAATGACTCACACTGTGGCTCCAATCTTTCCACCAATTACCAGAGCAAGAAGTCCGTAAGAGTGCAATATTCAAAATCCTCACTGGGCCAGTGCACCTCAGTCTTCCTCAAAGTCTCTGTCAAAACAGTTATATCTAGAGGAAAAGGATTTGCAACTACCTTGTTTCTTTATACAGAAGAAAGCTGCATACTATTGTCACACATTTGCCTTTCTGATGTGGCACATCCCTCTCTTCTGCAAGGATCTGTAAAGTCCTTGGGAAGTGTACAGTTCCCACAGCTCTCATGCCCCAACACCAGTGTGGTAAGCAGCTAAGGTGCAAATTAGAACAGTTGAGGAGCTGCTCTAGTTTGCTCTGCTCTGTAAGCAGATCCTGGCCAACTCCAGAGACACAAGGGTATCCATCTACAAGCCTTTAGCAAGCAGCTCTTGCACCAGGCTTCTTCTTTGCCCTCATACTTTCATGTTTCATGTTAGGCCAAGGTCTTTCATTAATTTTCATTGCAATTTTTATTAAGTCTCATGGTGTCTTGGGTTATGTAACCAAAAAAATGTTTATTCTATTCCATCTGTTGAAACCAGTTGGGGAGGTGTTTTCTTTATCTCTTGTAACTCCATGAGGGAGGGGGCAGGTGCCTTCTGGTAATGGGCCAGCTGTTAAAACCAGGTGGAACGTTGTTCCTTATCTCTTCCACGATATGTCCACCCTCCAGGGGGATATTTTCTGTTAATGGGCCATTAAGGCTCACCAATGACATGACACATTATATCATCCCATCGTGAGATCCTCCACCCAGTGGGGAGAGCCAAACCGTTCCCACCTAGATAAAAACTGAGACATAGGAACACCAGGTGTCTGGTTTTCCACTGGAAAACTGGACCGGACCCATCTTGCCATTACTGGACCATTTCTACAGGACCATTTCTACTCCAACGGAACCACATCTGCCACACCAGGAGGGCTTACTTTGGATTGCTTCCAACACCCTGACCAACAGTGTGTCAGGTTGTATTTCTGACTCTGTCAGGGTTTCTACGATTTTTGTTTGTTTGTTTGCTTGTTTTGGGGGGTTTTTTGTACGGCTACATTTGTATTCTTAATATTCCTAGTAAAGAACTGTTATCCCTATTCCCAAAGCTTTGCCTGAAAGACTCTAATTGCAAAACTATAGTTGGAAAGGCGGGGGCGGGGGTGGTTTACATTCTCTATTCCAAGGGAAACTCCAGCTTTCCCTGGCAGATACCTGTCTTCCCAACCCAAGACTCATGGTCAGTAATCAGTTTTCAAAACACTGTGAAGATCATGATTTCTTAGAAGTTAGCATAAATGTGAATCAATGCAAAATATTTTCTCTTCATAGTATCATTTAGGTTGGAAAAGACATTTAAGACCACTGAGACCAATTGCAAAATGCACACTGTCAAGTACACCAAAAGAAGCAATGGAATGACCAAATATCCTTTGCCAGTGCTCTCAACCATGCAGTTGGAGGTGACAATAGTGAAGATATAAGTTACAATTATTACCATGCTTCCTTTCTAATAGTACAGATATTTCATCATGGACCTACCAAACTCCCAGTAAGTTGTTCCCACTCGATCTAGAACAGAGTTGGACAACAATTTGCAAATGTTGCATGACAACTACTATGATTCATTTTGCAGTCAAAGGGAAGTTACTTTCTCTCAAATTAATATTTCTCTGTTCCTCAAGGGTATCAGCCTTCTCTCTCAGCTAGTACTATAGTAGCAGATGCAGCAGCTCAACATTTCCCAAGAACGTCTTAAAAATCATCAAGATACAAAAAGTAGAATTCTCATCTGATGGAAAAAAAGACATTTAAGCCCATCCCTGACACACTAATGTTGCTATGGGGTTTCTTGGATGGATTTATTTTCTTTGGTGTAATGATTAACAAATACATGAATCATTTAGGTCTGTCTACCACACAGTGCTGTTAATACTAAACAGCATGTTTACAAAGTTTTTACAGTTATGTGATTCAATACATTGCACCCTTGCCCAGATATAAAAATAAATGTTATATAATATACAGATCATAGAATCAATACACTGTGTGCATCAAATACAGATGCACACCAAAGAAAGTAGCCCAGGAGCTGCAATGCAACTGTCCTAAGAAGCACAAAAAACCTGAGTCTTGCTTTAAGACAATTTAAAGGGGATCACTCTAACATGAGCTCTCTCTCATTGTTTTAATCAATCCCTTTCCACCAATAAGGAGAAACAAAATCTAAGTAGATGTAAGTGAAAAAAATATCAGTTCACTAACAAGCAAAACTACAACAGGCAAAAAATAACAGTAAATAATCACTAGCTACAAAATTGATAGATCTCATGAATTCCCTAAGAACAAAGAGAAATTCAAAATGGTAAAGTACCTCTTTCAAGATGGCATCCATCACAGGCAACTACATGTAAGGAGACAAAGCAAAAATGGCATCTGACCAAGATGGCAGCATTCGCCAGCAACCATGCTGTTCAGGAGACAAAGGGGAAAGCATGGCAGTAAACCTTCCTGGGAAGGTAGGAGCTTACAGAGCAGTTCTAGCGGCATATGGGAGTTGCCAGCATAGGTGGGGTCAGCTCCACCACTTGCCACTTCCCTCTGCCTCCCACCATACTCCACCAGTGTTGGTGCTGCTGTCCTCTGAGCCACTGGTATGTTTGGTGTAGAGAGAAACAATCTCCTGAAATCCACATGGGGCAGCCTGGTGAGGGACCAGCTCAAGTTTTGCACTGCCAATAAAGGTTTGCAAAGTTCACACTGAAGCAGTTTTTGATTGCAGAAATGCAGTTTTTCTGGGTGGCTAGCCCAGAACTTCTTCCCCCTCCCCCCCTGAAACAACCTCTGCCTTAAGCAAAATGCCACCACACAAAAGAGAACACAAAAGGGAAGCCTCTGCCCACACTACCTCAGCTTTAAGATGAAAGCCAAGAAGTGTGGCAACAGATGAGAAAGCAAGCCAAAAGGTGAAAAAGGGGACTCTGCCTGTGTCCTCCAACCTTTTAAAGTGTACCACACCTGCCTGCAGCTTCCAGACATGCCACCTTAAAGAGACAGTAACAATTTTTGGGCATGGATAGATCTGAAATACGCTAACATTTGTGATTACCCAAGACGACCTTCAGTTCCAAACCCTGAGTCATTTGATCGTAAAATTGATCTGGTTGTATTGTGAGCACGAGTAGCAATAAAGACAACAGAGCAACAAACTCAGCAATCCTGTTGGTTTGTTCCTGAATTTAAAAAACAGAAAACAAAACAAAACAAAACAAAAAAAAAAAAAAAAAAAAAAAAAAAAAAAAAACAAAAAAAAAAAAAAAAC
>VXBB01006906.1:88053-98752 GCA_013399915.1 Illadopsis cleaveri
TTGCACCCTTGCCCAGATATAAAAATAAATGTTATATAATATACAGATCATAGAATCAATACACTGTGTGCATCAAATACAGATGCACACCAAAGAAAGTAGCCCAGGAGCTGCAATGCAACTGTCCTAAGAAGCACAAAAAACCTGAGTCTTGCTTTAAGACAATTTAAAGGGGATCACTCTAACATGAGCTCTCTCTCATTGTTTTAATCAATCCCTTTCCACCAATAAGGAGAAACAAAATCTAAGTAGATGTAAGTGAAAAAAATATCAGTTCACTAACAAGCAAAACTACAACAGGCAAAAAATAACAGTAAATAATCACTAGCTACAAAATTGATAGATCTCATGAATTCCCTAAGAACAAAGAGAAATTCAAAATGGTAAAGTACCTCTTTCAAGATGGCATCCATCACAGGCAACTACATGTAAGGAGACAAAGCAAAAATGGCATCTGACCAAGATGGCAGCATTCACCAGCAACCATGCTGTTCAGGAGACAAAGGGGAAAGCATGGCAGTAAACCTTCCTGGGAAGGTAGGAGCTTACAGAGCAGTTCTAGCGGCATATGGGAGTTGCCAGCATAGGTGGGGTAAGCTCCACCACTTGCCACTTCCCTCTGCCTCCCACCATACTCCACCAGTGTTGGTGCTGCTGTCCTCTGAGCCACTGGTATGTTTGGTGTAGAGAGAAACAATCTCCTGAAATCCACATGGGGCAGCCTGGTGAGGGACCAGCTCAAGTTTTGCACTGCCAATAAAGGTTTGCAAAGTTCACACTGAAGCAGTTTTTGATTGCAGAAATGCAGTTTTTCTGGGTGGCTAGCCCAGAACTTCTTCCCCCTCCCCCCCTGAAACAACCTCTGCCTTAAGCAAAATGCCACCACACAAAAGAGAACACAAAAGGGAAGCCTCTGCCCACACTACCTCAGCTTTAAGATGAAAGCCAAGAAGTGTGGCAACAGATGAGAAAGCAAGCCAAAAGGTGAAAAAGGGGACTCTGCCTGTGTCCTCCAACCTTTTAAAGTGTACCACACCTGCCTGCAGCTTCCAGACATGCCACCTTAAAGAGACAGTAACAATTTNCTGACACAAACTGATAAAAACTCACTACTAATAATGATGCTGAGAGTGGAAGAGATTAAGATAGGGGGTGCAAAAGTGAGCATATTGCAACAACCTGTGGAGGACCTTCTCATTAAAGAAAGAAATTTCAAATGCAGTATTGGCCTGGCAGTTTCACCTTTAAAGTGCTATATGAACATTAATAGATAGTTAACGTATCTTAACTATGTAAAGATATTTTAATGAAACATATGTCTCCAGTTTTTTTTCAACAAGCCTAATGTTTGCATGATGTTAATGACTGCAAAACAAATTCTCCATGAATCAGAGGCCTAAACAGATATCTCCTTCCACAGCAATAAAAGGTTGTATCCATCATTACTAGATGAAATTCTGACCCTATTATGTTAGTATCACCCAGGAAAAACTTTCCTGATTTCACAAGGGCAAGGAAGTGGAATCTCTGTCTTCTTAAAGGCATTCAACAGGAATTTCTATTGATTATTACAATTAAGTTATCCATATACTTTAACTTGGAGTTAATCTAAAAATTCAAATGGGCTGTAAGCTTGCTTTGC
Source organism: Illadopsis cleaveri (assembly GCA_013399915.1). NCBI lineage: Eukaryota > Metazoa > Chordata > Aves > Passeriformes > Timaliidae > Illadopsis > Illadopsis cleaveri. The sequence goes on from VXBB01006906.1 coordinate 89,696, forward strand.
TTCTAAGATCTATATGGATATATATATAGGGGTACATATATACACACATACCCTAGTAAGATAATCATTTGTAGCAAAGCAGTCTGCTCAGAGAATCCTCAAATTTTGTGTACCAAGTCTATTGGAAAAAGCCCTTTCACTTTGAGAAGCCTCACTTTTCCCCAAGGCAGCAAACATAAACATGAAACAGCATTCTCCAAACAGCTACAGCAATCCATCCTAAAATTTCTAATCTTTCCTCAATATTCCTCATTGCCTCAGTAATTTTACTTCTTGTGTTTGTGAACAGTTACATATATATCTTTGTGCAAAGTGAGAAATTACAAAAGATTACAGAATTTGAATGCACTGGCTAAGTAAACAATAAAATACTGCAAAGAAAGCCAAGGCTCCCAAGGATGAAATTCTGGGCTCATAGGAAGGAAATACAGCTAGCAAGCTGGAAACCTACAATCCTGGAGCCCAGGCTTTCCTGAGGTAAGCTTCCAAAACAAAAGTACTGCAAACATCTTGGTGAACTTGCGCCAAAATCCAGTCAAAGGATGTAGAGTGGCTGCATATCAAAGGCAAGCTTCTTGGGCAAAAGAAAATAAGAAGACTGAATGTAAAACCAATGCCGGCAAAAATTGCAGGGCATCTGTACATTTTAGAGGCATATATTGACAAATGGCAGTTGACAACAACCGTCTTTTAGCTGTAGTACCTACTGGAATTACTAAGAAAGACAGGAAAGTAAGAAAAGAAAGAAAATAAATTAAAGAAGACAAATCAAATCAGCTCACCAATTGTAAAGTTATAGCCATCCATACTGAATGTAGCACTCCGGCATTTTTTAAATGCTTCCTTTCTGCTAGTTGGGTCTGTCATAATCCTGCCAGCTTGTACTTTCAGCAGCTGCCTTTCTCTTCCTCCTGGAAGCAGAGCACTCGAACTCACTCTTAGCTGCCCTTGAGTATCTGCCTGTGACAGCACACAAGCCTCACATCTTACAGGGAGCCAGATCTGAGGGGCGTGCACCCAAGAATTTTCTCCTCCCCCTCCTCCCCTCTCATTGGCAAGTTTCCTACATGCCTGCTGAGAGTCCAACTGGTTAGAGGCTCTCCTATCAAAGCTCGCAGTCAATTAGTGCGAGACTATCAAGTCAAAAAGCCAGCTGTAGCTGTCAAATCTCTGTGTAGGACGTAGCACACAAAAAAACTATAAAGGGTTAGATTTTGCTGTTATCTACTCACTGACACTCCCGGTATTCCCTTCTGTGCTGCAACCAGTTTCTGTGGCTCCTTTTACTCATAGGGATTTCTGACATGCAGCAAACTGTGCTCAGATTTCACCTCTTCAAACAGAAGCAGTGTGTTTTAATAATTCAAGATATAATGAATCAACCCAAATATATTACACCATCAATCATCTGCTACTTATGTAAACAGCAAGTCTCTAGAAACCCAACTGAGAGCACAGAACTAGAAATTATCAGTAAAGGACAACATGGGAAAACAACATGTAATTTATCAGTAATGTTGATAAGCTGAGCAAAATGTTCATGCATGCACACACTCAAAACAGTCTTCCAAACTCTTTCTTCTCCTTGTCATTTATCACGGTTTATAAACTAATCTCTGTAGTTTTTTTACCTAGTAATGTTTAGAAATGTTGACTCAGAGCATGTGCAAGCAATCCACTGAAAAAGGCAGGGAAATCCTAAGAACAGACAAAATTTAGAGTCAAGCCTGGCAAAGTTTTCACAAGAAGGCAGCTGCAAGCCAAAGCTTTATGAGTAGACATCTAAGAAAACACTGTCAACATCTTAATGATTCCAGTACACATAAATCTGTGCAATTCTTTCTTTTTCTTGTAATATATGTTGAAACTATAAATGTGCTGTTGAAATGTTCCAATTTTTATGTTCCCAAGAAAAAACATAAATTCCACATAAATGCATCAGGTTTTGCATTGGTCTGGATTGAAACCACTTGGAAACACTAAGTTTCAAGAAGACTACCATCAAAATAATAGCCAGGACACAGTTTACTAAAAGCTTGCTCAATGCACACCTAAAGGTTTACAAAATATCAGCAAACGTGGTCATGTTTAAGGTGTAAACCAAGCCCCACCTTGGTTTCTCAACAAAAGCTTAAGTCAGATAGGAATGCTGCACTTTTTAAATCTCCTCTCTTCAAAGGATGGGAGACAATCACTACTGATTCAGCAGTTATTTTAAATTCTGCTTAGTTCTACCATAGTGGAGAGCCTCAGCCAAATAAAGCTTTTTCTTTGTTAACTTTTTTTTTATTATTATTTATATGGATGTTCAACAATTTAAGACAAGTTATTTAAGAAAACAGCTTCTAGCAGTGAGGGTTTGTTGGGCTTTTTTTAATAAGTCATTGTTTTGAAACAAAAACAACTGCTTACATATAACATAACATATAACATATAAACACTTGCACCTGCAATTATTTTTGGTATGACAAGTGTAGGCAATAGTTCTGGAATTTAAAAGAGTTGCTGCTCTTTATAGACAGTTTATAGCCTCTGCAATGAAGACTGCTCATGCAGTTTACTAAAATTATCACATAGCTGCCTCTCCAAAAGAAGGTAGGAAAATAATCCAAGTATAAAATATTTTTAAGGAATTATTTTGTCTGTCACTGGTCATATAGATCATATAAGCACCAATGCTCTTCCTAAGATAGCAAAAGCACAGAGAATGATTCATACTATATATAGAAAGCAGAAAGTTAAATGTTACCTAATGAAAGATAAGGAAACTGAACAGTTTCAATATTTTGGAACTATTGGGTTTGGTTTTTTTAAATGTAATTATTTGCTGACACCGTTTTCTTCCTTAAGCAATAAAATACTTATTCATAAAGAAAAATTGTGGGAAGAGACAAGTGATGATTTGATGAAATTTCAGTCAGGTTTCTAAGCTGGAAGAGAAATGTTCTTCTAAAAAAAAGGCAGGTAGAGACAGCCCTGCTTCCTCCTTGGTTTTGGACCATGTACTCACACAGGAAGTAGGTGAGTTTTATTTGCATTTCTCTTCTCAGGAGAGTATCCAGATCACCAAGCTACTGTTGTGATGCTCATTTCTGAGATCCTTCGCTGGTGTTTTGCCCACTTTGTACAGATAGCCAGAGAGAAAATGACCTGGCCATTCAGTGGCTGAGCACTCTGGAGCTACCTTACAATACTTGTTCAAGGTCAAACTAATACTAATACAAACATTTGTAGTAGTTTAATAAGTTCATTTAGGTCAAAGTGAACATTTGCACCACAAAGAATAAAGACAGTCACTCAGGAGTGATCAAATAAGTTTAAAAGCCAGAATATCCATACCATTGGAGAAGGCTCTTAACTTCTGGGATGTTCTCTTCATTCGAAACTGCAGAGGTAATCACATTGGGGTGAAAAGAGAAAGGTTTTGACCTGCAAGTTTTCCAAGAAGAAAACAGTTTCTTCACAGATCTAGTTAAAACTTAATCCAGCTGCTCAATGAATTAACAAGCTGTATCAGAAACTTGATACCTGATCCTATCTGATTCTTTGCATTTTGCTGTTCAGCTCTTGGCTAGATTTCAAGTCTGCATTTACATCCTGCTTTCCCAAACAATTCCTACAGATTCATTCAAGGTATAGGTGGTTTACCTTCCACGGCCAGGAAGTACCAATATAGATTACCAGGCACTTCTTGTGGCTGCAGTTCACTGCCATGTAGAGCAATAGGTGTGTCATTTGTAAACTACCTGAACATCCTTTGACGTAAAAAGTACAGAGTGAATCAAAAATATTTATGATTATTGCTGTAAAAAGACCACAGTTTACATGATAACTTTTGATTTGGCAGCCCATAAAACAGCATTTACTTTGATATTTTGCCTTTACTTTCCTATGTGTGGAAGAGTTTGCATGTTTTCAGGAAGTCTATTTTAACCAATGATCATCTCAAATTAAACCAAATACCAATCTGTCAGGAAAATCCAAAAACACTTGAAGTTTATGTCCAAAAAGGAGACAAAGGAGTCCTTCAACTTTATCCAAATAAATGGAGAGAGTTCATTGGGGCATACACCCACAGGGTTTTCTCTCTCTCACTTGGGGTTTCAGATGGTGCAGTCTCCCTTTTATCCTAACTCACGGACACATGTTGCATTCTTCCTTTACCCATTGGCTGAGGTACTAGGAAACTACAGCCTTCTTGAATCATCTACTCCATATCCCCCCTTGAAGTTATTATTTTATCCCAAAGTTCAGAAGTTCAGGCTTGTGCAGACCCTTGTCTCTTTCAGGAGACAAACTGCCTGATGTTAAAAACAGGCCAGGAGACCAGCTCCCTTTGAAAAGCCTTTATTAGAAACAGCCTGGGTGGGGGCTTGCGGGAACGTGCACACCACCGCTGCTCCCTGGATGGCGCAGAGAAGGAGGACATCAGCTCCGTCTTACAGCGGATCTGGGCCTTCCATCCTCACGGGAGTCACTGGGAAGACACTTGCTGGCTTATGGTCTAGGGGTGTCTGTCTGGTCGAGTCCTGTTCAAGTTATGGTGACAAAGTAAGACCCAGCTCTGATTGGTGTGGAGTTCCTTATGGTTCTGCCGGCCCAGAGCAGTTATTCTCAGTCACTAGTTTTATTCTGGCTCATTGTCATCGGGTCCTGACTGGTACTGGGTGCTTTTAATTTGCATATGGTCTTGAGCGCATGTCCTTATGGGAGCAGCGGAAGTATACCCGACAGGAAAGGGGAAGTAGGTACAGCACAAACAGTAATTAAACTTTACTAAGGAACATTAACAATTAACAATTAACAGAAGAAACTATTAACCTTAAAAATATTTAACAATAAACTGGTGTCTTGGGACTTTATTCTCCACATCTGGGGCTTTTGCAATCGACTCAAGTGGCTGCTCCCCCCACCATGCGGTGGGACGGGGGGAGGTGGTGTGACCCCGGCATTCAGTAGAGCCACGGCAAGAGGCTCTACCCGCAGGCTGTGCAGAGCCAGAATACCCTATGTCTGCCCCACAGGGCTGTCATGCAGTGCCAACGAGCCCCGTCCCGGCACCACGAAGAAGCCCCATTCCTACCCCACAGAAGTACAGTGCAGTGCCAAAAAGCCCAGTGCCCACGCCACGGGGCTGCCACACCAGACTGGGTCACCCCCTGGCTGCACAGAACTGCTGTCTCAGATCAGGCCACACTGCCATTATGGCTGAGCAACTTGTAACCATGAGTCAGCCCCATGCAGCTCCTGAGACCATCCTCCCCCACCCCCAGAGCCAGCCACACCTCTCATCACCATGGAAACGCCTGGACTGCCCCTGTCCAGAGCCGGTTGGCTCAGCCCACAGACCGCGCCCACAGTCTCACATCTGCTGGCCACACCTACCTGCCACTGCAACACGGGGTGGGGGCCAAGATGACATCGCCACAAGTGCCCGCATATTGTTACTACATCATACCAGGAAATACACTGGAATCAGGAAGTGGCGATGCCGCAGTGCCACACCATGCTCCCACTCCCCATCCCCACCCCGTTCCTGCACCTGCAATGGCACCATCGCATCTACAGCCAACATTTGACCACAAGGTTCTGAAGGAACCACGTCACTGATGAATGCATGAGGCCCCCACAGAGGGAACCCAAGTCTCCACTCTGCCACCAGCTTCANCATTAATAGATATATGATAAAGCTTTTTACATTCATAGATATGCTACATGCACAGATTTTTGTGTAAGGTCCAATACCAATTTTTGTAGTTTTTTGTAGTTTCACATACTTTCAAAATTACGTTTAGGTTGGTGTGGAGACAGTGTTTTAGAATTGTGTTCTTAAGTTGATTGTGTGATATATAAAGTATATGGTTTAGAAAATTCGTGTNGCTGGCAGCAGGGTGAGGGAGAGATAGCACCATATCCATTTATACAAGGTAATGGCAAAACACCTGACAAGTGTGTACTCTTTAATTGGCAAATCCTTTCAGAACTAGGCTAACTGGCTGCTAAACACAGGCTAGGAACACCCACTGTGCTGGAGTGCAAGCCCCCCTGGGTTCCCCAGGGGGAGAGAAGGATTCAGGGGTTGAATTAAAGCCTTTAGAGAAATTAATATATATTAAGCCATGTAAATATGAAGTAGAAGTTTAGACTTCAGTTTTAAGCAAATAGACTCTAAGTGCCTTAAGAATCAGTCAGCTAGCACAAGAGCCCAGAGCCCTAAGGCCTGGTAGCTCAGCTTTAAACATAACAAAAATATTTTAGAACATTGCTCACAGTACTAGATAGAGTAGGTACAATTTTTACATGAATAAGATAGAAGCTTTTACATTAATAGATATATGATAAAGCTTTTTACATTCATAGATATGCTACATGCACAGATTTTTGTGTAAGGTCCAATACCAATTTTTGTAGTTTTTTGTAGTTTCACATACTTTCAAAATTACGTTTAGGTTGGTGTGGAGACAGTGTTTTAGAATTGTGTTCTTAAGTTGATTGTGTGATATATAAAGTATATGGTTTAGAAAATTCGTGTATTAAAAGCATGTTGTGTATAATGATTTAAGAAATTTGTAACTCTGATTGCGATTCCCCAAGAAAGCACAGGAACGTCCTGGGCAGAAACTCCCTTATCAGATCCATTCTTCTTGGAACAATAACCCTAGCCGAGGACCATTTGCACCCGAAAAGATGTGGCCAGGCAGGAGATGGTTCATGATCACTGCCTCCTACAGGCCATCAACACCTGATACAAATCTGGAGCCACGGAACCCCATGATTAAGGATTCCAGGAACTCTATACACCAGCTTGGGCTCTGCCAGGAAACCCTTTCAAAACATGAATAGAGGGAGGCAAATCAAACTTACATATGAACATTGAATTGGAACATACAATGGACTTGCCCGAGGACATGAAAAACCCTATAAAATCCGGACCCTGGAGACTGTGCGGTGTGGATAGGGCAGACAAGTCTCTCAGAGGCTGTCTCCCTACCACCCGCACTGGTGTTGAATCGCTTTTATTGTGGCTTTTTTTAAATTGGTTTGGGATTGTTTTAATAAATTGTTTGTTGATAATTTTTGATCACGATTTCATTTATAACAATTGGATAGCCTATAGATAAGGATATGAATATGCATTTATGTTTTATGGATAAAAATCCACTGTTTTGGGGGCAATGGCATCGATTCATCGATTCTTCGATGGTCGATCCATCCTCCTGCCATCTACAACAAGAAAGAACGGGGTTTTGCCAGTGAGCCGTTGCCAAGGAGCAGTTGCCAGGACTTTGTAAGGTATTATCGCGTGGGGGTGTGCTGCAAGGAGGGGTGCAGCTGCTGGTGCTGACGCTGTTGTTGTTACGGCTGTAGCTTCTGCCGCTTCATCCTCTGCTACAGAAAATGCTGCTTGTAATGGGACTCTGGGCCAGGAGCCTGCCTTTTCCCTGTGGCTGGGACCCCTTTGTCAACTTGCCTTTTCCCCATGGCTGGGATTCCCTATCAACCTCTTTTCCCCCATGGTTGGGGCTCTCTGTTAAGTTGCTTCTGTGCTTCACTGGGACCTTAAGTATTGTAACTTTTAGTAAGACCACATACTTAGAACTCTTCCCTTCAAGATTGATGCATTTATATAATAAACAACTTTTAATAACCAGAAAACGCTCTTGGCCTTTTAAAACCCTATACCCATGATTAGCTCAACACTGCTGTTGCAAATATGCTACAATTTATAACTGCTAGTGAACTAACCCCCTATGATATGAAGCAAATTGCAAATCTGCTCTGCACTACAGTGTAATATATGATGTTTCAAGCAACATGGAAATCCTATGCAGAGAACTAGGGACGCAAAATTCAAGGGTTTTGCAACCGGAGCCATGCTTTGAGGCAGAGATTTCCCAACTTACGGGACTGCTCTCCATGGAAGACCCACAAACCCAAGCCCAGATCAAGGACTTAGCAATGTGATCTCTAAAAAAAATTAACAATATATCTGTGCCTACCAAAATTTTATACTTATTCAAGTATAAAACAAAACCCCAACAAATTATATATGCATTTTATAGAATGTTTGCAAGATGCTTTGGAAAAACAGACAGCAAACAGTGAAGCAAGGAGCCAAATAATACTACAGTTAGCATGAGATAATGCAAACGAGGACTGTAGAAAAATTATAGCTGCATTACATAAAGAGAATCCATCCCGAGAGGATATGATAAATGCATGTGCTAAGGTTGGGACTGGATCTCACAACATGGACATTTTAGCTGATACTATTACNTCAACTGCGCTGGGAGATTCGGACATGTAACCAAGGTATGCAGGTCTAAATCTCATGTTAATGGACAATCTCTCCAGAACCAGGGAAACAGGAAACCAAACGCGAAAAGAAAAAGCATGACCGCACCAGTATTTTCCCACCCTCCAATACAAGCCTGTGTGATCAACTCACAGCCAGGACAAGAGGATCAGTTGGCATGGATGTATCCACCTCAATCCCAATAACCATGAACTCATTACAGCTATATAAAGTCCCTCTCAAGGCCCAGGGGTCCATAGGGAAAGGACCGAGTGCACTGTTTCTGGGAAGATCCAGTGCCACACTGCAAGTTGGGTTTGTGCAACCCAGTGTCACAGATGGAGATTTTACAGAACAAATACAAGCCATGGGATCAACCCCTACTCCACCCATGACTATCCCTGCTAAAACCAGAATTGCACAACTCATTTCTTTTAAGTCTCCTGTCCCCAAAACAGATTCTAGCGAGTGAGGAGACCAAGCCAAGGCTTTGGATCAACAGGACAGCCCCAGGTGTGCTGGACTCAAGTCATAGGCGAGCAAAGACCTAATATGGTTTGTACTGTTACGATGTCTCAAGTAAAGCCTTCACAGATAAAGTGAATTGGTGGCTTGATTGACACAGGGGCACACGCCACCACCATCTCTGCTCCCACCTGGCCTCCATCGAGGCCCACCGAGCCTGTGGGATCCTCTGTTGCTAGCCTTGGAGGAACCACACAGAGCAATTTGTGCAGAAAACCTGTTCTGGTAAAAAATCC
>VXBB01006907.1:0-26160 GCA_013399915.1 Illadopsis cleaveri
GTATTTCAGATTCTGTGCTGCTTGGGTGTGTGGTTCGGAGCCTCACAGTCAGTGTCACTCNGCCATTTTGTGACCATTTTGGGTCCACCTTGGGTGTAGCCCTGGCCAGCCTCTTGTCCTGCCCAAGGTGAATCCTTAAAGGCCTTTCAATAAATATCTACTTTATTCTTTAGCTCTGTGCAGTCTTTGTTCCAGCTCAGCCTTCCCAAGGCATCAGTGGCACCAGAGCTTGGCCCAACAAACCATCAGTCACAGCGTTGCCTGTGCTGCAGAGAGCAGTGGTGGTGACACAAATGACATTGTGGGCAGCATTAGGAGCACAGGTTTATTTTGGGGGAACTGGCCAGCTTCTGTCAACTCTTCAAGAGTGTCAGTGGGGCTGAGATCCACAGTGGAAATGCAGAAAAAAGTCACCCACAGGGGTGGCACTTGACCCTTTACCAGAGTGCATATTAATGGATAGTGACAATCAGGTGTTAACAAAAAATTTGTGGGAGAGTAAGAAGTCATCCACAGATGCCCTGTATCCACCAATATCTTTGCACAAATTCCTTAAAGTGTAATATTTTTTAATTGTCTGTGATTTTACGGGAATTTAATATTTTCTCCCCCTCTGCTTTGTTTTTCTTTTAGTTTTGTAGGTGCCTTCTGTTACATCACAGACCATTGACCGAGATACCCAGGTGGATTTGGAGACTGCATGGTTCCCCTAGTCCTGCCATACAGGAGTTGAATGCTTCTTAATAATCCACACAGTTCTTTTGATGACAAATTTGGGAGAAATTTGGGCCAGATTTTTCACTTAGTTTTGCATGCCAAACGTTTCACAGACTGCTTTTTTTGGGTGTGAGGGTGTGTAAAAATTGGCATTTTAAATTGAAAAATGCCTGCCACAAAATCCTAAAATAAGGAAAAAAAAGATGGTCAGAAGCATCTCCTGCATTTGTCAGTTCCTTCAACCTCAGGAATTTGGTTTACAGTTAAAAAAATTTATGTCTTATGGATTCTAGTGTTTAATATTGATAGATTTGCTGGTTGACTAGAGGATACCTTCTGGCAGATGTCATTTTCAATGCTTCAGGTTGATGGATTCTTATCCTTTGGTAGCAAGGCAGCATTTACAGAGAAATCACAATCTTTTCATCAGTCCCAGAAGCACTGTAGGGGCAGGATCCAGCAAATAATGGTTATGAGAAATAGGATCAGGTCTGTCAGTCCAGAGACTGGGAGAGAAAAGCTTCAAGTCACCCACCCACAAGCACAACTTACCCCTTCCAAAGGCATTTCAGCCTCAAGATATCAAAATGCAGAGCTTGCAACAGAAACTGAAAACTGAAACTTCAGCCTTCCCAGAGAAGAGATCCTGGTTTTATAAGTAAAATACATATATTTCCCCTCAAGGTGTGCTGCTCAGTAACTCGACTTGAAAAACAATATTGTTTTTGCCACGTGGTATCTAGGAGGGAAGGCAGACAATTTACATGAGTACGTGGGGTTTTCCCCTCTAAAAATCATCACTCAAATTTCTCATTTTTATTTGAAGGTTTGTATTGCAACGGAGAACATTTTGCAAAACGAAAATTACAACTAACGTGACAAAGTCCTGTGCTCTATTTTGGGACCAAAAGCATTTTCGTAGAATGATTTGGCTTGGAAGTGACCTTGCAGATCATGATTCCAACCCCCCTGCCATGGGCAGAGACAAAAAGGACAAACTTTCACTGCAGATATATTGGAAAGTGATACCTAAAGCTGCTGTTGGACTCCTTTGTTGTAGATTAACTCATGGATGCTAAACTGCTTCAGCTAAACCTCTCTACTGTGAGCCATCAGGAATTTCTGGGAGTCAAGGCAGAATTTTTTGCTTCATTTACATAAAAGGAGGCATTTGGCTTTGTCAGCCAGAATGAACCAGGACATCCAGCAGTAGAAAAACACCAAGACTTTGCTATTAGAAGTTACCATGTAATACCAACTTCTGCTACCACAGGGTTTGCTGACATTTATCCAGCACTCAGGATTTACAGAAGATGTGCAAAGTAAGGAGTGCAAGTGGGAGCCCTTTTGCTTTCTCTATTTCCTACATAACAATTCCTTTTTCTCTTTGGAAAACGGGAGGTCATGACCCTACTATGGGGCAGAAAGAGTCATGAATTTCAGGTGTAGTGTGTAAGAACACTTTTCATCTAACCCCTTTCTTAATTGGTCACAGTTTACATTCGAGCCAGGTGATAAATTCACATTGTGAAAGCTGGTTTTGCTCAAGAACACGTTCCTATTTTTGCCTCCCTTCTAAGCATTTTTGAAGGCAAATCAAATGAGTCACAGGCTCAGATCCAGGCAGGTATACATTCACCACTGCTTGGAGAGAAGGAAACATCACCAGACAAGGACAGACTGTAATCCTTGCTGATAACACAGACAAACAGAAAGCACTCTGAGACACATCAGTGGTTTTGACAATAGCCACCACCAAGAGAACTGTGTGCTCTGTTGGTTTGTTGCAGAATAAAGCCCTGCCATCTCACAGGGCCCTGATGAAGCAAGGTGACAGATCAGCTCTGGGCTATGTATTTAGCTATGAAGTTGGTGGATGTCTCTTCTACATGCATGACTGTAATAGACACATGAGAATAAAAATAGCTGTCTTACATGTATTCATGTCTGCTGTCTGGTTTCGAAACCCTGCAGGATAAATGTGAATTGTCATCTCCTTTCTGTCCCCCCAGTCAAATGGCTTTGAGACAGTAATGACTACCAGAATTAACAGCCCTGGATTAGCCCAGAGATATGAATAAACTCAGTGGCAATGTTACAAGCCACAGCTTACAAAATAGATGTAGAAGACACCAGCAATTTGTGCCTTAAAAGCACAAAGTGATTCTGAGGGATTTTACTTAAGAGTAGTTGCTACAGATTCTGCAGAAAGGGAAAAAACTAGGATGTCAGAAGAGGTGACTGTGTAACCTTCTAAAGCAACACAACTTCCTACCTCTGCCACATTACTCACACACAAGAATGTAATTTTAACTTGATTTCAACTTGAACTTAGCATATTTTAAGAAAATTTACCTGACAAGTAAGGTTGTCTGAGGGGAACTTCTGAGTTCCTCAGGTGAAATTTCCACTAAAGCCTAAATGGACCACATTTACCTCCTTCTATGTTTATTCATGTCTTAATTTTAAGATCAGAAGGCATTAAGCCTCTTGCATTATGTAAACTGCATCACATAGCCAGCTGCAGGACAAACTTGGGTATTTTCTCCAGAAGTGACTGATAAAAGTTTAGTTTTGTCTTGTTTTAACAAATGCTGTCCTGTGGTAGATTCACTTTGCACAAAGTTGGGATATTTGCAAGCACACAACCTCTTAACATTCCTGTACAGTCATGTCACCATAGGAGCAGCAATAAATAATGTCACCCATCCAGCTCCACAGAGCAGTGCTAGCAAGGTTATTTATTTCTGGGCAGTCAATCCTGAGGCTTTTTAATGCATTGTGACTCTTAAACTCATCAGTAGATTACCCTCTAGGCAGAGCAAATTAGAGAATCTGCTTGCTCTCTGTCATTGAAAGACCCAGCCATTTACAGCAAAACAAATTCATAACAAATGTAGCAAACTGGACATTTACAGTAAAATTTACTTCATTTATTGACGTAACTTCATATTTAAAAATTTCTCTTTGAATTCAAAGCCAGCAGATTTTAGTATTTTCAGTGTTGTCTTTGCAAGGAAAGGAGAATAAACTGGCCATGCCTAGTACAGAAGCTTCCCTAGCAAATTTACAGGAGCTATTGCTTCTAAAGTGTCATCTCACGCTGAGGTGCCCTAAACAGTCCAATTCCATGTTTGCTACAAGGAGGAGAAATCTCTTGATCAATTCTATTGATTCCTGAGCTCACAACACCTGTGCCAAGTTCTGCTAGCCTGGCATTTAGCCCTGTTATTATATTGCAATTTTAGGTGATTTTTCCACTGGTACCAGTCATGTTTCATCAGGAAGTAACTGTAGCATTTTGCAATTCCTTTCCTGTTAAATTTTACCACTGCTTTGCCTAAATCAAGGACAATCAAGCCTAAACCTTTGATAAGGAAGCAGAATAAATGCTCTCTTTATTGGAAATATTTCCCTCACCCATGGTTTATTACATATATTACCTAATTCAGGTTCAAAGGAAAGCTTCACCATATCCTTTATATGGTTCGAAGCAAAGACAACCTAAAAAAACCCTGAACTTTTTCTTCTAAATGTAGGAGGGTTCATATCTTTCCCCCCCAAAAAAAAGTCCCCTTAGTGTTTTAAAATCTTTATGGAACACCTTTCTTTTCTCTTTTTGGTTTCACAGGGTTTTATTCTTAGAGAAAAAAAAAATGGAATTGTTATCTTTGTTGCTCCTCTTTTACTCGGACACACTTGGTTGTTTTTATTTCAGCTGGGTGATCCCACACAGTGAAGCCAACACACCAAAACTGTGCCCTGTCAGTACGTGCTTCAAGAGTGTCAGAATTTTGACTAGTTAAGAAAAATGGCTTTGCTCCAGAGTGCCCACTGGCAGAGTTACTGTGTGCCAGAGCAATTAAGGGCTCCGTTTTCCTGGTCAAATAATTAATCATCATTTTCATACTTTAACTGAAGGATGTTCCCCTCATACCTAATGGCCACACTGGTATACTTTGTTATATGGTATTTAACAGATTAAGCAGTTATATACTTATATGCCTAGTAGTATACACTAGGCATATATATACTTTATAAAAAACAGGGTCAATTTTCTATTTATATATTCTAAAACATACTTTGAATTAGTCATCAGAAAGAGTACTAAAATTCACTTCAAACTCCAGTGAAGGCAACAGAAAGACTCTCCCCAGAGCAGATATTGACTGGGATCATCACTATGAATTTGAAGCATCTCTTGTAAGAAGCACAGAAGCCTCTCTTCCAAAAAACCCAAGTTATGTTCTTGCCTGCCCACAAACCAGTTCTCCATGTAGCTCCTGTTGTATTAAAGACAACTCTTAGCCAAAGACCTTCACAACAATTGTCACTGTGAAGAAGATATCCACTGTGACCTCGAGATTTACCTTCAGTATTTGGCAAACCATTGATTTACAGAACTGGAAACAGGTTACCTTGACACAGAGTTGTTCCATACAATGATCTATAAAATGAACACTGAAATATAACCTGGCAGCTGTCAATCAGACAAGGACTTGGAAGATATGTCCTTTGACATAAGTCAGTTTCAGATATCCCTGACCATTGTGGGGCTCAGTGAGGTCACTCACTGTTTAAATAATAGCCTTCTTAGAAAAATCTCATGAAAATATGTTCTCATACAATTTAAACAGTGAAATTAAAAAAACCCCAAACATATAGAATCAAGGTGACAATCCTTTACTCTTCTGGAATTGAAAAATTTAAAGATTAGGCTTTTTATGTATTCCCCTTTTGCAAAGAAGATCATGTTTGGTCACCTCGTTAGTCCTTCCTTAGCAAGCATGGAATTTAAGTGCTACAAATCCTTATTAATGAAAAAAAAAAGGTAAGATTTTTTTAAATGTTTACCAAAATAAAATACGAGAGAGAGAGGACACATTTGATGGCCCCAGGCAGGGGAACCTCCAGCAGCATCCCACTGAACCTTTTAATTGATTTCCATTCACCTCAGTTTGCTGCAGCTGCCTGGAGAGACACAGGACACGAGGTGAGAGCGAGAAACTTCAGCTCTGAGAGCTGGGATTTGTCATTCTCTGCAGCTCCCTCCAGCACAACCATTTCCTCAGCAACAAAAATCCAAATCCAGACCTCAGACCATTTGTCGTGCCTGGGGAAGAGAAAGGAGAGTAAAAGGGATGAGCAGGAAACAGATAATGTGTTTTGGAGTCAAGGCTCAGTATTTATGGCACACCCAGCACTGGAGGCCAAGTGCATTTCAAACTGGGAAAGTGAATCCTCACAAACATTTGGGGTTAACTCTGCATATTTCAAGTCAATGGTTTACAATGGATTTCTCTGCCAGGGCTAAATCAGGTCTTAAGGTGCTCTGGCAGAGAATTGCAGTATTAATCAAAATGTTTTGCACTCTGCTTCTCATTAAAATTTCCGTGGGTTTTTGTGCAGCTGTACTGGATTTACTGTTCCAAGGGAGCAGCAGAAGATCCCTCAAAGATGTACAAATCATCGTGCTTGGGTGCCACTGGGAGGCAAAAGGAAGTGAAAATATTAAGAATATCATCTGGATTTTTTCCTATAAAATAGGAGCATATAAAATGTATCACGTTCTAGTTATTAGGAATTAATAAAGGTTTCTGCAAGAATAATAATAATTCCTTTCTACCAAGGCAGACTTTCTAAACCTGAGAAAAGTATGGGTGTGCAGATTTATTTCTGATTATTTCTTTCCTTTTCCCCTGTAAGGAAACTTGCAGGATAAATTGGTTAAAATACTCTAGTTAGTCTACAAAAGGGTATAGCTGATATTTTACAGTATTTGGCACAAAGAAATCAGCACATGTCTCTGCAAGGGCTGTTTCAGAGAATATTTAATTATGACAATTGTGGACGTCTCATTTTACCTTTGGAAATCTATAACTTACACAAAAGGATAGGGTTTTTTATCCTTTGGGCTTCATTTTGCAATGTAAACTGTTGAATTTTTGCTTAGCTTACATCTCCAGCATGATTAATACCTAGATGTACTAAAATTCTCTTCATTAGGAGCTTTGAAATTACTTTAAATGGTGACAATGTCTGGGGCCATGAAAATTATACAAAAATATAACAAACCACAGACACTAACTAGCACAAAATTCCTTTAAAACAGCACTAAAGAGATATATTGCAAAAAAAAAGGGAATTTCTCTAAATTCTTTCAAGCACTCCCACAGCTACCAGTATTTTCATAAAATTAACTTGCAGAAGACTGTCCTAGTAAAATTAGAATTCTTTTTTTTTTTTTTCCATGGCAGCAAAGTCTATTAGGGATCTAGATAAAATGAAAGACACTTCTGAGCTATTATTCAGCAGTGCTAATAGCTTTCCATGTCTGAAGATTAGCTCCAATGAAGAATCCAGGAGCATTTCAAACCCAGCTCTGTGCTCACCACTCCAGATCAGGCTGTTTAATTCCATCCATGAAGCAGATAAAGCCCTGGCAGATGGGTGTGAGTTACACTGCACACAACACATGAAATTATCACATTATTAGCAGGATGTAAACATCTGAAACAAAAAATATGGGAGACAAACTGCTTGTAACATCAGCAGCTTTCAGAAAATAGAGGGTATCCTGCATAATCCAGATACAAACAATATTAACTCCTGCTTTACTAAAGACAGGCAATTATTTTTCCCTCTTATCCCTCCAAAGGGATATTTGTGCCTATTTGTGCTGAGTTCTGAGTACATCAGGCACAAACCTAAAAAGTGAATAGATCTGAATTATCTTAGATTAGTTATCTAAGTTATCTAGATAAGTAGAAAAGATAGTTTTCTCATCAACTTCATCATCCCTGTCAAAATCCACCAGTCCCTTCCAGTGCAGCACCTCTGCAAGTTGTCACTGAACCAACTTTGCCTTCAGTGACAGCAACCCTAAGGTTTTAGTGCTAGGATTATTCTAGAATTCAATATTTTTCTAAAGATTAAAATGAATTTGCATTATTTTAGGCCTTCCACCTTTCTCCTCCAGAACCAGGGCTGAAAATCCAGAGAGTACAGCCCTTGTAGAGTCCGTGTCCAGGCTCTTTATTGCAGAGCAGATTTCAGGGATCTGTGCTGGTTCTCAGTTTGTCTTGTCACACACACAAAGATCACCTGGACAGAGCTATTCCATGAGAGGAATATTTCCTGTTCTTCAAATTGGAAAGCCCTTTTACCTTCCACAGTAATTCTCCTTTGTTGCCTCAGAAACAAGGCAAAACTGCCATCCACCACTTCTCTCACACAGACCCAGTTCCACTGCAGCTCTCTTCCCATATGTGATAAGATATAAAAGGTTTATTTTATTTTTCTTTTTTTGCTTGGTCAGCCAAGTTGTCCAGCACTGGGCTTTGCAAGGTTTCATCTACCTCTTTTAGCCACCATTTGACAAATTTCAGTACATTCAAACCACAGAGCACAAATTGCTCTCCAGCCACAAAACTTCCATGCAAGGTCTGGCTGCCCGTTAAGTTCTGCTCACCAAACTTCTTGCAACATCTCCAAATTCCTTAATTTAAATCCCTGCAGGTGGTGTGCACACACCCTGCAGGATTCCTGCTGGCACCAGCTGCAAACACACAACAGTGTCCATGGTTTTCCTGTTTAGGGTGAGGAGGGAATCCCTGTGGACATGGAGGAAGAAGAACCTGTTCCCACCTCCTTTGCCATCTCAGGGAGGTGACCACAAAAAAACTCTTCCTACTTCATACTTCCATTGTGCTGCAGTGGAAGTAAAAGCTCATTCTAAAGGACAAACTGAAGTTATTTGAAAATATTTGTAATTCCAACACTGAGCTTTTTGACACTTCTGCTGCATTTCAAAAACCAGCACTTGGCTCATTCACCTCAAACTGTTGAAACTCCTAAAAATCTTTGGGCCGACTTTATTTGCTGTGTATCTTGACATTGTGGCAATCCCTAGAGTTTATCTAGTAGGATGAAATGGATGCAGTTGATGTAGACTATTTCAAAACTACTTGAAATAATATTTCCATTTCTGAGAGTGCAGGGAAGAGGCACAACTGAAAGACCGTTTATAGAAATGTGATTTTAGCTGAAATGGATGCAGCAAACCTCGGTGGGTAAAGGCAGTAATAACAATGCAATATCTTTGCCAACAGCCAAATGCTGCTTAGAGAATTCTTTTTCCAAAGAAAAAAATCTTTTTGAGTTGATAGGATGTCTTAATTCTTGAGATGAAAGAGCATTTCAATGAGACAGAACCAATTGCAGAAATTATTAACTTCTTACAACTAGGGAAAATACGTGAGTCAGATTGGGTTGTTTTTTTTTTAATGTAGGCAATGCAAACATTTAAAGCTAGATACAGGATATTGCTATAGATTCTTTCAAAATGCCATAGGAAAGCCAGCTCCAGAAAGGGTAGATCCACCAAGCAGTGTGTTTATAACAGTTCAGGCTCTCTCAGCCTCACCTAACAAGGTCACTAAATTTGCTTGTGGTCATACATAATTATTCAATGACTTTTTCATGTTATTTTCTTTAAAAGTGATGAGGAAACTAAAGGTTTCTGCTCATGCCCTCTTCCACAAACAGAACAAATGAGGAAATAGAGGTGTGAATTTTTAAATTTCAGTTTTTTCAGGCGAGTAGAGTATTTATATTTGTCAGTGACCAAGCTATGAGAGAGTCACACTCAGTGAAAGACCTTTTAGTTCTTAGGATATTAAATTACTTTAATGACAGCAGATATTTAGTTTGTTTTAAATTCCTCTGTTAAGGTCCCAAGCAAAAAAAAATTCAATAAGAGAAAACGACATTGATTTCTCTCTCCCCACTTTCATAGCTAATGGCTCTAAATATAACCCTTAAATATTTGTTGGATAACAAAACATCCAAAGTTAGGGCACCAAATAAAAAGGTTATTACAAATTATTCTTGTCTTGTTACTCTTTCTGTATCAGCCTTTCAGTATTAACACTTCCAAATCAAAAAATCACTAAATAATCTGATAATCTTCACATGCTAATTGTTAGATACTTAAGCAATTCCCCACAATCCCTGTCTTAAAACAATAATTAACTTCTCAATGACATATTGCAAAGCTGCTAAGGCTGAGAAAGCAGTGTGTAAGCAACCAGGAGCAGCAGTAGATTGGTTATATGACTATTTCAAACTGGCTGATTTGCAGGACCACAAACAGCACCAGGAAGAATTTGTTGACTTTTCATGCAGGTTCAGCCCTCTTGGAGATGGAATGTCAACATGCCCTGAAAATGGAGCGTGGTGAAGCAGTGACATCCATGGCCTGACAGAGCAAAATGAACTGAGCAGCGGGAGAAAGGGAGAGGAGAGGAATGATGGATTGCTGCTCTCAGCTCCCTGTGATCCATCCTGCTGCTCTGCCTCCTGAGCCTCATTTTCAGGGGTGAACCCTTGGATCTGCACCCTGTAACCGTGTCAGCTGCAGTTTTGGTGCTGTATAAATTCCACAGCTGTTCACAGGGTACTCACTACACCCAGCCTGGAGTGAAAAAACAGTGGTACAAGGGCTGCAGAACATTCCCAAAAGGTCACTCTCAAAACAGACACAGAGCTAAAGGAAAAAAGACAAAGCAGGCATTTTGTGACCCCAGGTGGCACCTCAATTACAAGACTATCTCTTCTTGTGACTCCAACAAGCTTCTTCTGAAGGATTGCACTTTTTTGGCATGCCTGCAAGATTTCTGCAGTGACATTAATGGCAATAGCCAGAGATATTTGTATGAAATTACTCAACCATTTCAAACACCTCTCACAATCTTGCTGCAAGTATCAAAGGCACGTTTAATATAAAAATTTGTAATAAACAAGGAATTAATTTTCATTACATTGACTTAGGATGTCTATCAAAATTACCCTTCTCCATTTACAGAAAGAATATAACACTGACTGTGACACAGTGACTTTTTGACCTGCTGTGCCTGAAAGCGCCATCCACAACTCAGCTCCCTGGCTCTGCTCACTCCAGAGACAAGACACAGCAAGCAAACCAACCCAAAACCTGCATTTTTATCTCCTGCAGGGATTAATAAATTTTGCACAACACTGATACAGATGATAAATTGAGAATTTGACATATTTGTTGTGTCAGCCCTATTGTTTGGCGGCACACAGCTAAAAATAACCCTTAAGAGTGCAGAGTAAGGCTGGGACTGGAGAGTTTGTTTTTAATTTTGGATTTCACTTTTGAAAGTGGAGGAATTGAATGCCTTGGAAGGGTCAGGCCATTTGGTGGACATGACCAGAGTTTCAGGCTCCTATAAACCATGAGTCCCACAGAATTCACAGAATTTACAGGATATAAATAAGGGATCTGTGGTTGTCCTCCCTCCTGCAGCAAAGGATTCCCAGCTCCCACCTTTGAGTTTCTGTACCCTGAAATTTTAGTGCATTATCCAAACTGGTTCATGGGGTGATCCCTTTTTTCCTGTAGTCACCCACAAAGAAAAGAATCCAAATTTAAATGGTGCAGTTTAGTCACGATCCCATCCAATTTACCTCTTCATTTTGTGATAAAGACAATTATCAGGCCCTCAATGCAGCTAAAGGCTTTTGACATTGTAGGTTTAGAAAGAGAAAATTGTTGTGCAACATGAGTTTTCCACACAACTCCCTATGTCCCCCCTTCCCTCCTCATTCTATTCTTTTTCTTCACATTATTTTTCATGTTCTTGTTTTTAAGCAAATATCACTTTTCCTCTGCTCTTCACCACTGCAAAACTAAGTGCTGAGGGAGCTCAAATTTAATGTATTTTAATTACACAATGTTCTGCTCTGGGGAAATGTTACACCAGAATGGAAAAAAAAAAAAAATGAGGAATCTTCCTGTAAGAAGAATATATTTAGACTAGGCATGTTTCTGTGCTTCATAACCTGTTTTAAATGTAGGCTGTGTAAAATTCTGTACAGGAACCTCTTTGCACATCATGGCTCATAAACATGAATAATGCTCAGCAATAATCNTTATATATGTATAAAACACACTTGGAATGTTTTCAACAAAAAACTTTAAGAATTCCAAAAGCTGTTCAGCATAGATACTGCCAGTTACACTCTTTTCAAAAGTAGGGTTATATTGAACTTTCTGAAAGAGATTAGATAAGCATACATAGATTTCAGGGCTGTCATCTGTCAGACCCTGAAGTACAGCCAGCAGAGAGCAATGCATAGAAGGCCATAAAATTTGTTTTATTATTTAATTCTATTTCCTTCAGTCCTGAAAAACATCAGCTCAGACAAGCAGAGAGAATGGATATCACGGCAAAGATTTAAGATATAGATGTGTATTGACATCAAATAAAAAGTTTTCCTAACTTATAATGAGTTGCAATATATTTTTTTGAATGCTTGAGCAAATAGACCTTAACTTTGATAGTGACCAAGCATCTGATATGCCATGAAATCCATCCCTGTTCCAGCAGCACATGCAAAGCAGCAGAATGGTCTCGAGTTTTGCTGATTCTCAGTCACTTCCACTTACACCCATGGGCTGGGGATATTGTGATAACCTCCCTCCATCTCTCCCCCTGCCCAGCAATGTGCCTGTCTTATTAGGCATAGAATAATTTATTTATACTTCAGATTTGCTGCTTGAGTGTACTGCTGCATATAAACCAGGTAAGCATGACTCTTTCCATTGTGAAGTCAGAAATTACTCAAACCTATTTAAAACGAAATTGAATCTTAATAGAAATGTCTAGATTGGCACTTACAGGCTTAAGAAGCCTGATTTAAGATTTTGGTATATAGTAATGCATGTGAGTCAAGATGGAGGATTTTCGGTGTTGTCTAAGTCCTTCTTTACCTTCTTCTTCCTTGCTTCTTTATGGGTTTGGCTGTTTTTTCTGTAATTGGGTGAAAAATGTCCACATCACGGGCTTTGGGTGGTCATTATTAGGTCAGAAATATAAATAATATAGGTGTCACCTCGTTATTGGGTAATTAGCACTTAAATAACCTTGGAAAGAGTTAGAGGCATCCATTTTACCTCATTTCTCTAACTTGCTAGTTGGAGCTCATGGCTCATGCGTCTGTAAATAGATAAGGAATAACAAACATCCAAGTCTGAACATGAAATACACATTTCCTGTGTATTAATGCCAACCCTGGCAAAGAAAAAAAAGAAGGCAGAACCTTCACACCTGCTCAGCCACCTCTGCCACGGCCAAGCATCCTCCTCTTGGCAGGGACCAAAGGAGCCCATCCAAAGATTCATTGTGCCAGTTTGGAAGGCAGACTTTTCATCTTGTTCGTGACAAAATTTAGGTGTCATGGATTAAGTTTGTTTTTGCAGTTATTTAGAAAAGCTCCTTCCAATTCTGGCTTTGTCATTTCCTGAAATGAGCAGTTGTAATTGATCACGTCCCTCACAAACTGAAGAATACAATCTTTTCTTTTTCTTTTTCCCCTCAAGAATTTGATTTTCCACGTTTTGAATTTTATAGCACAGTGGGAAACATTTTGACTTACACACAAGATTGTTCTAAATTATATAGCTGTAAATATATATATATTTATAGTTGATATAGCTCTAAATGTTGATGGCTGAACTCAGCTATAAGGCCACATCCACCACATTTTTGAATCCCACGTGTTTTTCATAAATATGGAAATACGTTATTGAATGAGCCACAAAGCAAAGACAATTTTAGATAATCATGCATCTTGAGTCTCTGAAGAGTTTTTGTAAAAGTGAGAAGCATTGACAAGGATCCAGTATGTGCTTTTTATTCTGCCTCTCTCAAACACGCAGCATATCATTTTTATCAGCCATTCAATAAACTGAAAAATGTAGGGGAGTGCTGGACTGTTGAAAAGATCATTTGTACTGAAATAATTCTTCTCCTATTGCATGATAACTGTATGCAGCTTTGAATGCACTGTAAGTTCAGCAGAAAAAAATGGAAAAAAGTAATAATTTCTTACATTGTGCCTACCATCAGGCACAAAAACATTTATTTTAAACAAAATTCAATGGCACAGTAGCACAGAAAAACTTGTCAGATGCAAAAGGCTTCTTAGACAGGGAAATCAAGCACAGATAATCCAGCACAGTGCAAGTTTCGAGTCATCCTGTTGAAATGCTTATCAACAGGGCATTCAAAATAGGCAGCTTACAGTTTTTTCCTGATTATTAGAAATGGGATTACAAGCATCCCAGTGGGCAGAAAATGTTTGCATGTTCCACTTGTAAGACTAAAAAAATCAGATAAGAAATCCAGAAGGGTACAGATTCCTAAATCCTCCAAGTTGTGGCTTTGCACAGATAGAATTTACATTTTCAGGCCCTTGCCAGCCAGATGCTTTATAATGTGTTTCAGTTTGCCAGCACTTTAAACCACTGATAAAAGCTGTAATATTACTGAGGAATTTGTCCATATGTTGAAGTGGTTTTGCATCTAGAAAAGGATTTATACACAGACTTATTTTTGTTCACAGATTAATATGCTTTGCTGAGTCTGGGCTACAATGGTGTGATGAACAGAAAATACTTTGAAAGCTTCCAGTGTCTTATCCAATAGGTTTTATTTAAAAGCACATAGCTAGAGTAAAGACTGTTTTAAAAATTAATTCCTGACATTTCGGTTCTACAAATGGAAATAATAGTCTTTTGAGAATTCTTTACAATTCTTCAGAAACCTAGAGGGCAGTTGCCTGGATAGACAAAACATCCACCACTTTAATATAGAAAACTTTCCTTAGAAACCATATCCTTTGTATTTTTAAATACATTATGTGGCTTCTATTTACTGTCAAGTCCACAGCCTGGTATGAAAAGAACAGCAGTCACAATATTTAACACTCTTGAAAATAAGGGGGTTAATTTCATGAAGAAAAACAATAGAGCTCTACTGAATTTCATCTACAGCATATCCCACACAAACTCCAAGTGTAACTCATCAGAAAATAATTGAAATAGATTTGCACACAAATGGCCTAAAGCATTCATTCGCATTTTTAAAAATGTGAATTAGAAATGCATCACAATAGACAAAGGAGCCAATACTCCTAAACACAGATTTACCATTTGCCTTAGCATTATACTTGCCTGCCACATTCAGATTAATTAGATCTTTATCTGAAGCAGATTCAAAGGATGTTAAGTATGTAAATTAATTTTCTGAAACAGGCCAACATAACTAAAGGCCTCAGCCATCCATTTTGTCAAATCAGAAAAGAGGGAAAAGCAGAGTTTTAATTTAATTGCAGCACCTCTGTTCAGGAAAGAACACCAGAGGGATGGTAATTTTATAATCTATAATCGTTTTTATATATATAAACACAATTATAGATTATATTCTATGTATTCTTGGAGGAACAGAAGATGTTTCTGTTGGTGATCTCATTGATTATCACCTTAACCTGGCAGACAAACCAAACACTGAGGGCCAAGGAAATCTCCCCTTTTCACACGACAGAATCATAACAACTTCATCACAAATCTTAGATTATTCAACTGCCTCCTATTTCTAATAGTTACACACAATATATAAACGCTTAATGAGTGATAAAATGGTATTTAACTTGTAGAAAAATAGACTGGCTATTTGCAAATAAAAATAAATCAGTCTTACAGATGAAAAAATAATCACAATCTAGTTGCACTTAGACTGTAACTGCTGGATTTTGTGAAATGTGGCAACTGCTTCAAAAAGTCTGCTTTTATATTCAATAGATACTGAATCCTCTTCTGCATTCTGAACATCTCCAAAGGAATGGGGAAGAGAAAGCCTGTGGGTTTGGATGTTTGCCTGAGAGATGAATGTCTAAATCATCTTGACTGGGACAGGAATTTACTAGCAAAGTCTTGAAAATGAATAGAATTTTATTTTCCTTTCCCTTCCATGTTTTGGCATCATAACAGTCCACCTCCTCAGAGTGCAGAATTTCCTGCTCTGCTCATGCAAACACAAGTTGTCCCATTCTCAGAACAGCTCCCCAAAGTCTGTTTTTCAGCCTACCCACAATTATATTTTATTGAAGCTTCTAATAACAAGAGAAAATAAGAAAACTAATTGCATTCAATTTATTTCTGGTTTATTTTAAGGCAGGATTGCTGCTGATTTTTATGCAGTAATATTTACTAAATAGTCAATACCATTTTCATTACTCTACCAGCAAGATAAATTCCAGGGAATATTCAGTGGTGGGCAAAAGCAATACTACATATTCCATCATAGCCAACAATATCCAGCTCTGTAAATTGTCCTTTATTGCAGCTATTACTGGATTATGGAAATCTTATTACTAACTGATTATTAACTCAGAATAATGTGATATGTTTCCAGAGAATGCCAAGCAGCCTGCAAACATAACACTATATCAATACTTATTTCTTACCTGGTTCATTCATCATATTCAATTCCCACTACACCAAATGCAAAAGGCTGAAATAGCTTCTTTCTAGCAGTAGAAGAGACTAAATAAATCCATATAAGAGTAAATAAAAAGAACTGGAGAATATAAAACTAGTCATAATTTTAAAGTAGAACAGGTAGGAGAATCCAATCATTTAAAGACTTTTTGTTTTTTTCAGTTAGGCTCCACTCCTTTTCTACAGCAGGGGTTTGTTTTATCTAAGTCTGATTGTATTCCTTCAAGTATTTGATGTTAAAATATATGTTAATATGGAGTTTTCTTGACCAATCCTTAAATATTAAGGGAAAACTTTTGGCCCTATCCTGAGTTTGAACATGGGTTACCCTAAAGTTGGTGTGACACTAAAAAACCCCAGAGTAAGGATGTGAACACTGGAACTCATTTTATAGCCAAAAGAGATTCTCTTTGCCCACCTTTTGAATTTTGGCAGCACAGCTTTTAGTTCTGGATGGTTTTGTCTCTGCACCCTTCTTGATGTTGGTGAAATCATGTGTAATTAGCCAGGGTCCACTCAGCACAAGAGAAAAAGGCATCAAACTTCGAGATCACAGCAGCCAGCTGAGGTCAGTGCCAACACATTGATCCTCTGAAGTTTGCCCTGGATTCCTGCTCTTCTGCCAAGCACACAGTCTCAGTCAAGGAATAATGCTTTTCTTTGACTGCAGAGTGATCTCCAGTATTCAGAAATTCAACTCTTTCCGTCCCCAACAATTGCCAAAACATACTCTTATAACACTTCCTTATTAAAAAAAAAAAAAAAAAAAAAAAAAACAAAAAAAACCAAAAAACCTTTGAAAATTAAGTTGAAAATGGAATAATTCAACGTTTTCTAAGCAGATTTACACCTACCAGGATGAATAAAACAGGAGGATATGGTAGAACCAATATTGCTCCCAGATATATAAGGACAATAAATATGTTTAGAAATACCTTTTATACAGATATTCACATTTAAGTGTTTACAAATTGAAGCTCTGGGCTGTGCTACCTTCAAAAGGCCAAGGACAGGAAGGTTTCTACCCTCATCTTGCATGGTGCTGCCATCAGCAGAGATCACAAACTCCACCATGGTGTAGAGGTGATCCCTCTCCAATATGGTTCACAAAGTGGTTTAGTTTGGGGCATAGAATGACAACCACATAAGTAACCTGAATCACTTCATCAGAGTCTGGTTCAGGAGAGATTGTAAGGAATTTAGCAGTGCAAATCTGAGAGAAAGGCTCAATATTGAGCACTTGAGGATGTCTTCTTCATGTGACTGAGTCACAAGGTGACTTTAGTTCTTCAGGCACTAAATTATCACAAAGAGGTAGAAGTAGACAGTCTATAAAGATATATGTCCTAAAGTAACTCCACCTCAACTCTTCAATGATACATAACAATTCCTTAAAAAAAATCCTTTTCTTGCTCAGGGATAAAAGAGAATGGTCCTTATTTGAAAAATTCCTACTGAAAAAAAGACAGAAAAATAAAATAGAGAGATTTTTTTTTTCTGCCATGTACAATGTGGCAAAAAAATTACTAGATGGTAATATATTACCAGAAGGTAATAAACTATCTGAAGGATATCTGAATTCTTGGAAAGACTGAGTCTCTTAAGCTGAAATAAATTCCTTGGAAGTGCAGCCTCGTGTGTGAACATTAAATAAGTCAGCTGCTCCTGTAGAAGTAAGTGCAGTTTAAATTGATGCTTGTTTCACCAAATTTTATGCACTGACAGTAGGTTCATGAAGGTCAGCTTCAGCCAAGGGAAATCTAACTCTCCGGGCTCCCCTAAGGATAATTTGGAATATTGGAAGTTGGCCTCCAGCTTTGAATTGCTCCCACACTAACGAGCTGGAGAGACAGCGACTGAGTGAGGGAGAGGCTTGAAAAATTCATGTTGTGTGCAGCAGCAGAATCGTCCACAAAGAGCTGCAGGACACTGACCTAAGTTAGGGCAGCACTTTGCAAACGGATCCAGCGCTGGCTGGATTTCCCCTGGGTGACTCGAATGCCATTACCAAACTTGCAAGAACTCAAGAACTCAGGCTTTAGCAGGAGAGGAGAGGTACGACTGCAAAGCTTAACAGCTTACCAGCCCTAGTTAGGCCACACCTTGAGTGCTGTGTCCAGCTCTGGCCCCTCAGTTTAGGAAGGATGTTGAGATGCTTGAGCGNAATCAAGGAGCCTAATTAGATAAGTGTTAATCTCCACATCTGTCTACAGATGACTGACAAGGAAGGCTAAGCTTTGTGAGAGCTCGGAGCAGGTTCCTAAACTGGGGTCTGTGCTTTCTTAACAAATCCAAAATACTAGTTCCATAACCATACACGGATGCAAAACAACACAGGAATTGTGTCCCCTGCACAGAAAATGAGGTTGCAACAGCCCTGCTGCTGTAGGGACACATAAAAATGACTCAGCTGCCCCTCTAAGCCTCACCAGCTGATTAATTCTCTTAGATGAGCTCTCAAGTCTGTCTGAAGTACTAAATTAGGTTAAATACAAATGATGATGTGGGTGCCTCCAGCCACACTGAAACTATGTCAGGAAGGTCTTTATCCTTACTGAGTATGACTTGATATTTATACAACAGAAATTGAAATTGATATTCCATTTTCTGAGGGAGGCAAAGGAGAGAAAAGTAAGAAATTCAAGCTGTGGGGGAGAACTTTGGTTTCCTATGATGTCCCAAAAAGACAAAGAGGTATCTCCTGGGTCAGTGGGTGCTCCCTGCACTGCACAGGGGAGTGGAGCTTGGAGGGTGCACACACATAGAGCTACCTCAGGCTCCTTTAGATGATGAGGGTGGAAGGGATGAAGCACAAAGCAAGAGTGCTAAAGGCACATTCTCACTGGATTTAACCTCACACCACTGTCATATATGATCCCTCCCAACTTAAATGTATAAAAAAATATTTCTAAACATATTTATTTAGGAGCAATATTGATTCTAGCCAATCCTCCTGTTTTATTCATTAACCCACAACCCCAGACTTTCTGGGATTGTGGGCTAACACTTTACTTCATAAGTCAGGCTCTCAGTATAAACTGTCAAATACCAAGTACAGCAAACACACTGATGATCTTACCTGGTAATTTTTGGTGGAATCCAGAAGCCTGGGGCATCTACACCATGGTAAAGTATTTTTTCTCATTTGTGAGTGGTGACTTCTACACCTTAGGAATCTCCATATTCCTGCAAATTCTTGGAGAGAGTGTATAATTTCTGAAAGCTAGACAAAGCATGGAAGTGATACAAAGTGCATATTTTTAATTTCATATTTCATCTTTGTGCACTCTTAGCCTAGAGATATGTGATACTGCAAAGGTCTACATTAGCACTAAGTTTGCTAAGTTATTTTGGTAAGTAGTTCACGTTTTTATGGTCAAATAAATAATAATAAATAGAAGCTATTTAATAAAGCATTGTGGTTTACACCACAAATTACGAATACCTTTTTCTGAGTTCATGCCTATTTAGAAGATTAAAAGTAAAAGTGCTTTAAAGCTATCTTTCAGCAGACTTGACAGCTTTAGTGCATGGTATTTTACAGGCACTCAAGGCAAGCAGAAAAAAAAATCATATTTTAGCACTACTTGAAAATAAAATTCTTCCATTCTATATTTATGCAAATTTCAATTCTGCAAAATATATTATACACTAGAACTTTGTAAAACAGAATGGTATTTCACAGTCTCAAGTCCAATAATAACTGTATACTTACTATGAAAAGTCTTCCTTTCAGATTTTGAGGATCACTGGAATATAAAGATAGCTTCTCTGCTTGTTAATCTTTAGCAGGTTTGTCCTGAACTGTGAATTGAATTGAAAGAGCATGAAGCCCCAGGAGCAAATAATCTGGAAATATTTAACTTTTTTTCCCTAAAGCACGTACTGATACAGTGTTTTATTATCGTGGAACTTGCCAAAACATTGGAGTCATGCTAAGAGTAAAGCAAAAGACAAACATTCAAAACAATATTTAACATTACAGCCAAACTTTGGCACAGCCCCACAGCCCATGGCAGAGTACCCACTGCACCCACCTGAAGGTCTGCTCAAAGAGGGTCACCCAGTTCCTCTTCCACGACCCACAAGGGCAAATGGCAATTTCTAAATGGTAATTTCTGAATGGCAATTTCTGAATGGCAATTTCTAAATGGCAACTTCTAAAGACAACGCATTTCACATTTCTTAAAAATGGATTGATCACCCCCTCACAGTTTTTTACTGATTGAAAGGAAGCCTGAGCAATTTGCCTGACAGCTATGGTAGATAAATCACATCAGTTTTCTGCACCATGGGGAAAACCATAAACTGTTTGAAAACCCTGGCCTAAAAAATACCTTCCCAAGGACTGCACAGCTTCACACAGTGGTTTGATCAATTGGCCAATTCAAACCCAACTTCACACTTGGGTAAACATTCAAAACTGCTCTTCATTTAAACCTGTTTGCTGGGACTGGTTCTTTGACCTTAGCCACTGTGACTGGATGTGTAGATTCTCTGAGTGTGAGAAATTCCCTTACTTTCAGTTTCCATCCTATATTGTCAAGAGGCCACAATAGCATAGGCTCTTCTACATCATCAGGAAATCACACCTCTCCCCCCTAAAAAACCCAAAGATGAGACAATAATAAATGTTGAGAGAAATCCCAGTCTGGTACTCCATCCAATTTGTCAAAGTCAAGTCTGTGCAAAGAGCTACAGGTACAAAACTGTTGTTACTTTTTAAGTGGAAGAACATGGGCAGCATAACTCAGTGTGGAAAGCAAAGGGAAATGTCCAGATCTCACTGGTATTTCCCATATTTTACTGACAAATACACTGGATTGTGAAGATATTTTGCCTCACAAAAGAAACTGCACAAGCCCAATGGCATCAAATCCACAGGACTCTGGAACAGTGTTAATGGACTTAAAAACATAAGGAGGTTGCCTAACAAATCCAGAAACCTACAGAATGCAATACTACAGCTGAATGAAGGCCAGCACAGCCAAAATATCCCCTGGAGGCTAAAGAATCTTATTCATGGAATTCAGCATTAACAAACACTGCAGGAATCATTGGAGCTCTGCTCAGATAACACACAGCATCAAAACTGGACAAGTTCTGACCTTCTTCCTGCTGGAATCTGTTCATCCCTAATTGAACCACTTAATTCTTTTCTTTCTTCCTTCCTATCAGCAAAGAATCATTTGTCATTGAGATGAAATTCCTTTCCAAAACAGCCCAAAAGACAACCTTCCTCTCCACACACAAAACCCACTTTTTGTGCTGACCTTTACAAAGATAGTTTGAATGAAGGAGATGAAGTAATTGCAACCCTTACAGAGAGTAATAATGTAGACCTTAACAGCAATCAAGTTTATTCATACAAGTCCTTCCTCTAATTGTTCCCCAGCATGGCCTTGGATTATATCCAACTGAAAGCTGAATTAAATACATATATTATTAGCATCACTACATAACAAATAGTGTGGAAAAGATGTGCAGTTTCTGCTTTTTATCCAAAACTAATGCAAACCAATTAGAATCTTTTAATTATGGTTGAGCAAACCTGAACACACATGAGTAAGCATTATTATTCAATTTGGTCCCCTTCTCACCCCATTGATGCTCATTTAAATTTCAAAAATATCTATTCTTCCTCCAAGTCTGTTTTTTCAAAGTTTAAAAAGTTTAAAGTTTTAAAAAACCCACAAACTAATGCATACAACAACCTGGAAACTCCCCCAAAGCCACAGAAGTCCTTGACTATGCACAAGTCAAAGTAATCATTCACACACAGAGTGTTTTTTTTTTTTTCTGGCCATCTTTCCGTTGAGCTTTGGGGCCAGGAATGGATTCCATGAGGGAACTGTCCAAGAGCAAGATTTAAACATGGATACACTGCAGCAAAGGCCACACTGAGCCCATGTACCTGTACTGGATTTGGTGACTGGGTTTGGGGGGGGAATCTTTGCGTTCTGTGACAGAACCTTGTGGTTTTATGCTAATTCCCAGCTGATCTCCCAGTTATCAGATCACTGCAGAGCACAAGATCCTGCTCTTTCCATACCCATGCACAGTGCTCAGAAGCCCATTTGATTTTCTTGTTCCAACCTCCCTGCACTGGCAGGGACACTGGCTACTAGAAGATCTTTAAAATTCATTGCAACCCAAACCATTCTATCATTCTATGATTAAGAGGGGTTTACTTCTCTTCAGAGCAACACAGGATCCAGGAGGGTTTTTAATGAAGCAGCAGCAGAAAAAGGTTTTTTGCTATGCAGAGCAATATCCTGGAACCTCTGAGGATGCAGCCTTTAGGGATGGACTCTAAAAAAGATAACCTCCCAACCAAGGAAAAATAAAAAAGCACATAACATCATCCTTAAATAATATTATGGGGATGTGCTCAATAATACATATCACAAATTGCTATGCATCGTCCCCAATGTCATAGACATTCAAAATATTATTGTATTATGCCTAACTTCCAAAATTAAAAATGTAACAGGGACAGCTATAACTACTTCTTAATACAGGGAAGTGTGTGCTGATATTTGAGAATTAACAGAGCAGTACAGGAGTCATCTCTCTAAAATAAGAGATCTAGAAATCCTTAAATTGACTGTGATTTTTTGTTAAATTTATAAATGTGCAGCTGGTTAGTAGTTACATAATAGAAATAAGGGAAAAAAAAAAAAAAAAAAAAAAAAAAAAAAAAAAACCCCCCCAGACTCAATTTTTCCCCATTACACNAAAAAAAAAAAAAAAAAAAAAAAAAAAAAAAAAAAAAACACAAAAAAACCCCACCAGACTCAATTTTTACCCATTACACAAAATCGGTGACTTCACCTAACTGCACAAAACCAACTAACTTAACTTCACTGCACAAAAACAACTATGTGGTCAAGGGTATTAGAGAAAAAAGGATTAAAACACCTAATTTTGGCAAAATTACTATGCATTCTCGTAAAGTTTTGTTCTACTTTAAATCATTACAGAAACTAAAGCAGCTTTTTCAGTTAGTCCAGCTTGTGGGTCACAGAGTGCCTCCTTTAATAACCCAGAGGCAGAACGAGATTTATGATCCTGTGTACGGATCCAAAGAGATTTGTTTCAACAATCTGATCCACTGGGAAGCCATCAAAAGCATCTCATCTGGAATATTCAGTGATGTGAGCTGCATGCCTTGGATCCAGAGGCCACAAACCATCCCCAAACCCACTGGGGAGCAGCGACAAGAGCACTGTGTCAAGACACCCGCGTACTTCTGTCAGTCAGGACTGTCTGCACCACTAAAAAAAAGCTCCTTAACACCCACATTTCCTTGCTAAACTGTCAAAGATTGCCACGAGAACGCTTCATGTAAAATATTTTATTGGAAAGTCATCACTTAATGAGGTTAAACTTTATGCTCAGGGACAGGTAAGAAAGTTCTTTTAACGTCATGGATCTGGGGAGAAGCAGTGAATGTTGCAGGAAATAATTAAAACTCAGAATTATGTTTTCTAACTGTTGGGAGGAATTAAGGACCATTGTAGCCCTGGTTCCATGCCTGAGATGTTTTGGTTTTCTGAAATTCGTTTCCCAGGGAATTTTCTGTAAACAAGAGAAGTGGTTTTGCAACTGTAATTTTGTTATTCATTTCTTTTCCTAGGAGGGACGACGTCTTGATGTCCCTCTGCTCTGACCAATGTGAGTGAAGAGGTTTGTCTTTGTGTCACCAGTCAAATTGGTCTGTGTAAAATAGTATAAAAGGGAGACACATCCCAAAAATCAAGGAGTCATTTTCAGCCTTCTGAATCTCAAAGTCTGTGTCGTTGTGGTGTCAAAGAGCGTCAGACTATTATTACCATCATGAATCAATCTATCTCCTGGTACATGGCCTGCATCATTCCAGCTACCAGCTACTGAGCTGATGCCTGGCTGAATCCAACAACATCCTGCACAACCATCAGCAGAAATGAAGGTTTGATTTTCCAAGGAACTTGTAGCTCTGCTGTTGTCAGGGACTGGAAGCACTTCTTTATGGTAGCCAACTGCACAGAAGTGCTGCAGAGCAGAGATTTTATTGGAAAGCAATATATTAAAAGTTATGACCAGTGAAGAAAGTTTCACAGGCTGTGATTGCAGTGCATCACACCTGGTCTCAAAATAAACCTCAGCAGAATGTCAGCTACATCCATCAACTAAAAAGGAACTGGATTCTTGCAGTGCTCCAGGCATGACCCCTTCATACAAACATGGCTGGTGAAAAAGGTGAACTCACATCAGCACTGCCAATTAACTGCTAATTGCAGTTCAGATCAGCATTAAATTGTTGAAATATTTTAGCAATTTAAACAATTGCAGTGGTCAGGATAGACTGCCCAAACACAGCAGAAACAAAGGGATGGTTCTGACTTCTCCAGCAACAAGAACACTCTTAATTAGTGACTTCTCTTCTCGTATTTCCCCACCTCATCTACCATTCCACTTGACAGTGCTTCTCTTTGGATGTGTTGTGAGTCAGTGTTTTGTGTTGAGAAGAGCTTGCATCTCTTTTGCTCGGAGTAATCAAGAAGAAATAAGACTCAAGTTATGGAGCTATGTATCAGTAACACAACTCCCTTTATACCTGTTTGGAGATAATCTAACTAGATGTAATAAAAATACCATTTAATCCTAAAAAAATATATTTTTCTTATGTATAAAATCATTTGTTACCTAAAAATCTGTTAGTTTAACTGTAAAATGTGATAAAACTGCAATGAAAAGGATTATATAGCTCTCTAGATGTTCTGAGTCTTATAAAGGCCTTGTATTTTAATCCAAGGAAAAGGAATTATATAGGATTTTGGGGGGAGTTTGCTTTTCCTTCTTTCACTGTGGCTTTTAAGTAATATACAAGCCAAGAAGATCACTGTGACTATTACATGGTTGAATACTCCAGTGAAGTAACAACTTCAAATGTTTGCCTGTATCCTTTTTGTTTTCCTTTGGTTCAACCTGCCACACTTTTTCTCAGATATTTCTGACAGGAAGCCCGGTAGTTAACCACTGATCCTTCCCAGACTGTTTCTTGACAGGCTTAAGGAATCTCTCTGCAAACCCCCTCAACACCAGAATTACTGACAGGCATTGAGGTACGTGGTTTACAGCTGTCAGGACTTTATCCCTGCCTCGAAATACTCTTCTCATCAAAAGTCCTGCGTTAAAAATTAAAACTCCCTGCTCTCAGTCAGATGGCATCTCTGACATCTAACAAAAACCACCCTGTTTTCTCACCAGGTTCCTGATAAATTCTCCTCCAGATACCAGAAGAGTAATTTTCAGCTGCGTAACAGACACAGCACTTTCATCCCAGAGCTCTGGCTGGAACGCCAACCAAAGTTTCCCTCTACTTTTGAAAATGCAGAGAGAGTTCAGAACAAAGTGATTTGTACCACACACAGTTTCTCACTAACACTGCACCCTCAACATGAGCTGCAAAAGTTTCCTTTCTAGTTAAAGGCAGTACAAGGAAGGATATTAAGGCAGCAAACAGAATTTCCAGAGCTGTCTCCAGCAACCAAAGAATTCAGTGGCAAGATGCAGAGTTTGAAATGTGCTCATCATGTATTGCAGACATAAAATCTCCTGTCTAGGAAAGTCAGAGCCATCAACACAAGTTGTTTAGATCAAACAGGAGGAAGAAAAAGTTCTGATTAGGAGTTATGTACAAATGGGAATGATCCAAAGGAGGAGGGGTTGTGTGTAATTGGATCAGGGTGGTTCAATCACAGACTGAAAATAGATACTTCACTGAATGAAAGGAAACTCAAGAGATTTTTACACATTATAAAGAAAAAGTACCTTGTCCTGAAAG
Source organism: Illadopsis cleaveri (assembly GCA_013399915.1). Classification (NCBI taxonomy): domain Eukaryota; kingdom Metazoa; phylum Chordata; class Aves; order Passeriformes; family Timaliidae; genus Illadopsis; species Illadopsis cleaveri. Next base: position 25,914 of record VXBB01006907.1, read on the forward strand.
TTCTGCTTCAGCCCATTTATAATGGTGGACGAGAAAAATCAAATTTATTCCGGAAAAATTTCTGACATTCAAAATGATTTTTTTTCCCAAATTGAGAACTGATTAAAAAGAGAAACATCAACATTCTTTATTTTTAGTTCCAAATAACCACACCAAATATATGCAATATTATTTAAAGTTTTAAAAAGCCCAAAAATCAAAAGATACCACAATCACATTTTGGTGATGTTCAAAAAAAAAAAAAAAA
>VXBB01006911.1:25802-78491 GCA_013399915.1 Illadopsis cleaveri
CCCACCCCCAAGTTCTGACATCACAGACACCTATTCATTCCAAGGCTCCCCCGTGCTGTGTCTATTGATCAGTTTTATATTTCTCCCACACACACCTCATTCCCTCACCTGTCTATCCCACACCAATACCTGTCTACTTCAAGTCTACCTGGAGATGTGATTTAACCACTGGTTACATACCTCACTCTGTTCTATATATCTTCATCTATCTGATCTCTGATCTGAAATCATAACTATGAATTATTTATCTCCATGTACCCTTTGAGCTCTCTGCTATAACTCCTCTAGATGGACATATTTCACTTGTTCATCTCTACCTTGAATCCACTTATTTAGCCAACCCTTCTCCCCAGTGGTAACAAAACCATATAACTTTAGAATACATAAACCTGACAACTCCAGCTCTGACTTATTTACCTAATCTCCTTTCTTATGGTTTAACGCAATTTAGTATCAGCTAAATAAAAATACATCACGTTTCTACCCATTCCTCTAAGATGCAAGGTTAAGATTAAGTTAGAGACAGGGTTAAGGCTCATGGCTTAGAGTTAGGGCCAAGGTTTGTTAGAATTGGGTAGAGGTTGGTTTAGAATTGGGATATGGTTGGTTCAGCATTTAGGATTGTGTTTGGTTTATGGCTGGGCTTGGATGAGGCATGGGTCAGGCGTAGGATAGGATTGGTATCAGGGTCAGTGGGAGATCTCAGTTTGTGCTGGGATTAGGTAGTGGATGCAGTTTTAGGTGAAGCCAGGGGTTTGGACTAGTGCTGTGTTCAGATACTTTGGTTTAGATTTGCTTTAGTGTTATGTTAGAATAAGCATTAAGCTAAGAGTTGTGTCTGTGTCAGAATTTAGAATTAGTGTTAGTTTTAGGATTGATTTGGGAGTCACATGTCAGCCTTGATCATGTAATCTCTCTATGCTTATTTCTTGTGCAAACAGATCTGTTCTCTTTCTGTCCATCTAATTTTCCCTCCTACACACCCCTGTAGGTGTTCATAGGTGAGTTTCATAACACTTAATAATCCATTTTCCCCATGTTTTCTCATTTACCTGACCTCTTAGCCTATTTTGCATACATTCATGTCTCACAAATCTCATCCATCTCACATATACTAATCACTCTCATCCTTTCTTATGGCACTAATGTGTTCAGCCCTGCTGATTTTGCCTGTCATGGCCAAGACATCAATGCAATGCCTGCCACGATTAACGATATTTCTTCAGTTTCTTTTATACATACTCATTAAGGTAGCGCCTGTGACTACTTACCTACCTAATTAATCTGATGCAAATTTCAATTAATCTCTCTGGATTTCCATAGTACATCCCAAACTACATATTTTCATTTCCCTCCTTGTTCCATCCATATTCATTTCTCTGCTCACTCGTACCCACTCTGATGAGCTTCCTTGTACCCACTCATCTGTATGTGCACCCACATCCTTCTTCATCAATCATCCTGTCCAGGATTTACTCTTCCATTAAACATCTTTCTAATTCGTACCATCAGGCCAGTTTCTCAACACTCCCAGCTCATGAATACTCCTCTGTCTCCTTATCTACTCAATACCTGGTCCAACCTGTTAGCTTGCTAATTGTTCCAAGCTTGGTTTTTTCAGCATAATCTCTTAATTCTGCATGAATTTATATGTAATATATTTACTATATTACTATTTTACCTCACTCCTCCTAAAGTGCTTTTTTGCTTTTTCCCATATCTACTCCCCTCTCCTGTCTGTGCACTGTATTTTTTTGGGTGTGTGCATTGACCTCATGCTTTCTCCACTCACCTATGTCTTGTACATCCCCTTTTTCACAGTTCTCTGTGTGTTTGCAGGGAGTCTTGATCCCCTCTCTATGGGTGCTACTCATCTATCATTCTATTCACTGCTCATCTATTAACTCTGCTAATGTTCTTCTTTTATCTGTTCCTCCCTCTATCTACATTCCCCACAATCAATTCTTCACTCATCCTATCAGCCCATTTTTATTGTCATATGTTTATTCCATTCTTCCAGCTATCTTTCCATTCCTTTACCCAGACAACACATATTCTGTCTGCTGTGAACTTGTCCCTCCCAATCCAATCTCTTTCTCTCTTGGCCTTAAATTTATTAATTTGTTCTCTACAGGTTTATCTAGTCAATATTCTAGCTAATAAGAGCTCATCTGATAATTCAGCCAGTATATACACACACCTCTTCATCCACCCACCCATTTGATTTCCACTCAGTTGAACTAGTCTCAGAATATTCCCAGTATTTCCAGTGGATCACCTTTTCCTTGTTACATCCATTTTCCTGCGTTAGATATGTTAGCACCACTGCTGCTCATGTCACTTGGATTTATGTAGCCAAACATCTCTTTACATACCTAAACATGTCAGCAGATACAGCATCAGTTCATGTGTCCATTTGTTCCCTACATTCCACTGTTTTCTGCTCTCTCTGTACTTGTCTCCTTGCTACCTATCACAGCTACAGACTTACAATACCTGCTTTCCATATTTCAATCTATCCAGATTATGTTTACTCCACTTAAATTCCCAGCCATCCAGCAATTACTTTACCTACCCAGTCCAGCTTTCTTCCATATTTATGGGTTCCACACCCATACAACAAACCAATACCTGATACAGACACCTATTTGCTCATTTTAACATGGTATGCTGCAGTCCACTCCATGCATTTTTCTCTGTCAAACTTCCTTCCTTCCTTCCTTCCTTCCTTCCTTCCTTCCTTCCTTCCTTCCTTCCTTCCTTCCTTCCTTCCCTAGCTCTACATTTTAAAATATTTCTGTTTTATAGTGAATCCAGCCAGCTCCTCTTTTGTCCCCATATTCATCCCACAGGTTCACCATGCATCCCATTATCCCCCTCATTCCCAGCTCCACTACTCAGCCATCCATCCAGCTGCTGGATAAATTTTCTGCTCACCCAGGCAGCACTTGCTGTAACACAGCACATCCCACTTCTATTCCTGACATGCATCAAGACCACCCTTACCCCTGGCTAGGCCACCTAGTCCATGTCACATGCACAGGCTTTCCTCTCCACCATCACATCTTCTGGATTGGTCTCAAATTATCCACCCTCTGCAGAGACTCTGTATATCTATCTAATTATGCCAATTCTAATTTATCCATTCCCCATGTACCTGTGTATCTCTACCCATTTAATTATGTATGTTTATCTCAACTGTCCATCAGTTTACACCATAAAATCCAGCAACCAGCACATGGGGCCATTTGATCTGGGTGCCCAGTGCACTCTCCCTCATTAGACAAGAGGTAATTCAGTTCCACATAATTTCAGTATTCTCAGTGATCCATCCTAGTATCACACTGATGGGCACAGGGATACAGAGAACAAGAATGGATATTGTCTGAGTAAATGTCATGAATCTCAGAGCAGAAATAACAAGCAGTTGTGAACAGGTAGAATTTTGCTTCTGACACGTTGCAGGGGCCGAGGCCATTATGCCAACAAAAGGAAGAAAAGTGTATGTTGGGAACAGACAAAATAATCATCTCTGCATTGGTGAAAAGTGTGATTCTTACGGTGTGGGATTTTGTCATCATACTACCAGGGTAAGAGAAGTCATACCAAAGGATCCCACCTTAGCTCTCCACTCTTTCTTGTAAGTTTTGTTTCCTGTTTTCCTTTGGCACCCAGAATCCTTCCCTGACCAGGTGAGTCTAAACTCACCTGCAGCTGTTGTGAGGGAGTTTCTATCCAGTAAAACTGGTCTCTTCTTACTCTTACATATCTTTTTTTTTCCTGCTCAGATTCTGGACCCTGACCTGGGTTCAAACAAAAGCCTCACAGGACCAATCTGCATGGCTGAATGGGGGAAAACCTCTGAAGCCCTGAGTTTGGAAGAGCTCAGACCCAGGAATTTGAATTATCAGGATGCTGAGCCATAGGATTTGGTTTTCAATATTTTGCTGTTATTTTATCTAGTCTCAGTTACTCTCCAAAACCAAACCAGTATCATTTGCTGCCAAAAATATTTGGGATCAGTGAACCATCAGGTGGCAATGATTGACAAAGCAGATTTGGAAGCACATGGAGTTATTCTTCCAAGTGCCATGGAGGGAGCTGAGGGCTGGGATGCCCCAGGAGCCTTTCCTGAGTCCTTGCAAGCCACACACGTGGCAGGAACTGGGGGAGTGGAGGGCAGTAGTCAGGAAACTCTTGGGAAAGTGTCATAAATACCTCTCGGTATTCCCTGAGATAGCAGAGCCTGTACATGCACTGCTGGTTGCAATCACCAGCCTCTGTGAGAAATTGTTTGTCTTGGTCTTTGCATTAGGTAAATGCCCAACCCAAAATCACTGATAACAGCAGACACCAAAAAAAAGAGGAAAAAAAAAAAAAGAAAAAAGAAAAAAACAACCCAGAGACAAGGTCTCCTTGGGCCCCCAGTCAGCAACAAAAAAGGCAGCAACCATTTCTCCATTTAGTGAACATCTCAAAGCTATCTACCGTCTGCTGGAGGGGCTTTAAAGGCATCAGATTTGTGTGTTTGGCTCAAGCCAAGTGAATTGTAGTCTAAAGCTTTTCCTTGAATTCAAGGCTGTGTTTACTGCAGTCAGGGTGAGGGGAAGGAGGCAACCCCAAAGCCCTCCCTCCTCCTCTTCCCCCACCCTGCAAGCCCCAGGCTTGAAACTTGATTTAAAAAAAAAAATACAAGATTGAATTTCAGTTTGCAGGATTAGGGAGATGACTTTTAGGGGCTGCTTGTTGGAAAAAAAGGAAAGCAAAGCAGCTGGGAGGGATTAGGCTGAGCTGGCGTCTGCACTTTCAACTGATTCAATTTTGCTCCACAAGACATTGTATCTGAGCCTTTCTGGAGACTATTCAAAGCAAATCATTTTCATTTTACCATTTGGTAAGTGATCAGAGTCTATTTTTAGTGTCTTGGAAGCGTCGGGGGTTTTCTCTCTATCCTTTTCTTTTAATTTCTTTTCTTTTTTTTTTCCTTTCTCCACTTTCTTCCACAATTGAATATCTGCATTTGAGGCATCAAGAACAGGCATGTTTGGAGGGAATGTTTACCACAGCCAGCAGCTTAAATTTATTTTATGCCTCACTTACAGAAGAAAGGGCACCAGAGAAAGAGGTTGGGGCTGGCAGGGCAGTCAAACCACTCTCTCAAAAAGTCTCCCAGAGCCCAGACTCTGCATCAGTTTGGGTGGTTTTTGGGTGATTTCTTATGATTTTGGCAGATCCCAGCAGCCTGTGGGGCTGTTAGCAGGGGTTGGGGTCCCTGTGCCCAGGAGCTGCTGAGCGGCGGGAGGGGCGAGGGGGGGAAACCGGGACACATTTGAGGGTACAAGCTGATTTTCTTCAGGTAACCCCCACCTCCCACTCCCCCTCCAAGGTTAATTTGACAACTCGGAGGTATTTTGCAACATCTTTGGTGCCTTGGTTGCATTTTTCATTGAAAAAACCCAGAAATCGGAAAAACTTCTTGAAAATAAGAAAAGCAAGAAAAAGTCTCACCACTTGAGAGTAGAGCTTTTCCTTTCAGTTTAAATGCATTTCTCCACATTTTGTTTTTCTTAATATCACTTTACTGCAAACAAAAGAGTTTGATGGGTGTTTCCTTCCTTCCTTCCTTCCTTCCTTCCTTCCTTCCTTCCTTCCTTCCTTCCTTCCTTCCNTAATATCACTTTACTGCAAACAAAAGAGTTTGATGGGTGTTTCCTTCCTTCCTTCCTTCCTTCCTTCCTTCCTCTCTCTGTTTCTTTCTCTTTCTCTCTCTCTGTCTCATGCCTGGAGATGTTTGGTCTGGTACATTGCTTCACAAACAGAAACCCTTCTACAAAAAGGGGCACAGGCTGGGTGAGGGTCTCACAGCATCCTCTGGCCCTCCACAAACACAGCAGCTGCCTTAGACTTTGGGGAGGACAAGAGGTTTTGCAAGCAATGGTTAAAAGCCTTTCTCCTGCTGGCCTTGCCACAGATTCATTGTGTGCCTTTAGGGCAAGCTATTTATCATTTTTGCACCTTCTCTTACATAAAATGCTTGTAGCAGAGAACAGAAAATGATAAATGCTGGGGCGTTTTCCACCTCACACTGTATTGCAAAATATCACTTTGCTCCAGGAGCATGAGTGCCTTCTCTGCTCCCTAAACCAGAGACAGCAGATAAACAATGCAATATCAAACGCTGCATTTCCAAATCAAAAAATCCAACCTTTGGACAAGAGTCCTTCAGGATGAATATTTTTCCTTCTTCTGTTATATTCTCTAGGAGGTTTTTTCCTATTAGTGATGTGTATAAAGCATTTGCTTTGTGTAACAGGGTGCAGACTGCACTCCAAATCAGGTGAGGGAGTTTATTCAGTTTAGTTTGTAAAACAGGGCAAGGCACTGTCCATCCCAGAAGGGCTTCCCTGGGCAGTGTGGGGTGTTTTGGAGGGACATGGGAAGGAACCCTCTTGGGACCACCAGCCCTTTGGGACACACAGAGCCACTCACAATGAGCACTAATACTGCAGGATGCAGCTCAAAAGGATGGAGCATAAAAACAAGGAGGAATGTAATAAAACACCCCCTCCATGCAGAGGGGAGAACAGTGTGTGAAGCCCTAAGAGCACCAGGTCCTGAAAAAAAGCTGTGGGTGAAGGCAGGGACGTCATCTCCTGCCATGAGAAGGACCTTCAAGAAGGTTTAGTGAGACGCCTAGAATCAGTTATTCCTTAAAAATGAGGAAAAAGCCTTTCCTGCCTTGTTCTTGTTGTCCTGGGCTGAGCCTGCAGCCTGGCTGGGTGTTTTGGCCACAGCAATCCTCCACCCCTCAGCCAGGCAGTGAGAGCTGAGAGCCACTGTAATAGCAACAGCTCTTTATTCACAAGCTGGAGCAAAAAGGGGATCTGCAAGCAGGGGGAGAGAAGGGGGTGGGAGGCAAAACACAACTGATCTTGTAAAAGAGACCCTTAAAAAATACCATGCATGAAGGCCCTTGCTCAAGCTTTTTATTTATCAGTCTGCAGTCAGAAGAGGAGAATGCAATAAGTGCGTGGTACACAGGGAACAGGGGGTAGGAGGGTCTCTTCTAATAAAAAAGAATGGACCTGAACAAAGAAAAAGGTTCTGCTAAACCGATGGTGGCAGATGGCATCAGCCCCACCATGTTCCCTTTCAATTGCGGGAAAATATAGTAAAGCAATTTAATGAAAACGCTTAAATAAGCAAACAGTGCAGTTAATTGAACCCATATGCATTAGGAAGGAAATCTAAAGTATACTGATTCATTAAGTTTTATATAACTGTAAACCCCCAGAACCTAAGACAGAGTAAGAAGCCATGATGAAGTGCCAGCTAGAAGGGGACCTTCTACCCAGCTTCACTTCGATCTCTTTTGTTATGACAAGAACAAGTGGTTTTAACAAGTACACCATAAATCAGGAGTGTGCACTCCAGCCTGGAGTCTTCCAGGTACCAAACTCTGCTGCAAACTCACATTCCTTTTCCTCTGGTAGACTTTTTTTTATTTTCCAAGACAGAAATAACTGGAACTTCGACGCTGCCATCTGCAAAGAAAATAAGCAGGGAAGAGCTGGTCCTCAAGGTCTTTATTATATTTTTTTATTCAAGAAAACTTGGTGTTGCATCTGGATGACACTCCCTGAGACTCTTTTAACTGAGGGCTACATGTCCCTCACACCTGGCTTTGGCAGGTAAAACGAACTCCTTTGTTTGGCAGTGAGCATGGCTCCCCAGCTGTGACTTTTGGGAAATAAGATAGACAGAAAGCTGGGACTGGAAAGGCAACTGCTACACCCACAGTTTAAAAACCCACAGTTTTAAAACCACCCATAAATAAAATCCTGGGGAGAAAGCAGCTCTGGCACCATTGAAGAAAGTTCAAAAGTTCCCTTTGATTACAAGAAGGGCAGAACTTCAGATCAGGAGATCAGGAAACCTCTGGGAATGTTTGGTTCAGGATTTGCCTTGTGTGATTTGGAACTGGAGGTATTGACTCTGTTAGCTGCTTTCACTGAGTTCTCCCTGGCTCATGAAACAAGATCCATTCAGTTTTCAGAGAAATCTGGTTTACTGCAAATAAAATCCAGCAAGTGATGATGAATTGATCCCAAGGCACAACTGTGAGCTGGGTTTTGGATTTTTTGGTGATGCTGATTCAAAGTGCCATTGCAGTGAGCAAAGACATTCTTCCTCAGTGATTTGGGTCTGAAATTAAGGTGACCTACAGCCAAGAGAAGGGTCTCAAGGTAATTGGAAGGGCATCCAGGCTGGTCCAGGAGGTCATCAGTAACCTGCGAAGACACTGAGGCCTTTTCCATCCATATTCACCCGCTGTGTACAACTCAGCAGACGGAGGATGTAACAGGAGAAAAAGCTACAAAGGCAAAAAATTGCAAAAATTAACTTTTCATTCATAAAAGTTGACAGTGGAGGCTAAATCATAGTTCAGTGCAACCCTTGCTACTCAGGACTTAAAAAATCCCCAACCACTTGAAAATGAGCACAAAGGAAGCAAACATCTTTAATGAATATGCAGAACATAACGGAAAAATTTATTGATTTAAAAAAAAAATAAAAAAGACTGTACATTTCGAGGTTAGGTCTTTGCAGGGACTTACAAATATAATGGGTTTTTTGTCTCGCTACAGGTGGTGCTGTGGGGATCCCAAGGAATGGGGAGTGATGGGGGCACGGAGGTGCTTGGGGTGACCTCACCCTGACACCCAGAGCACTTCGGCCGTGAGGCAAAATAGATGCAGCCCCAGCCTGAAGGGAAAAGTTCTGCTGGTAGGTGACTACTGCAGCCCCTGTTTGAATTTCCTGGATGTCAGGCACAGTTAATGTCAGGGAGACAGAGGGAGAGCTGAATTGTTGGCCCCAATTCAACAAGGCACTTAAGCACAAGCTTAACTGTAAGTACGTACTTAAGTCCCTCCTTATATAGCAGAACATATGTTAACACCTCGCTGAAGCCTGGGCTAAGTGCATGCTCAAAGTTAAGCGTCTGCTTAAGAGCTTTGTTGAATCAGGACTGTTGTTTACTTCCAACAATTGATGTCTCCTGGAGTATCCACAGTTCTAGTTGCAAACCTCACGCATCTGTTTTCTCTTAAGATTATTAATAGAGTCATTCTTTAAAAAACACACTTGACAATCTGCAATTGCTGCCTTCAGGAGAACAGGGAACCAACAAGGCAGGAGCATTTCCATAGAGATGCCTCATGCTCTTCATTTTTCCATTTTATTCTAGGGAGTTTAAGGGAAAGCAACAGTGTTACAAAACAATGTGGAGTCACCAACAATAGAAATGATCCGAATTTAACTTGATTACAAAAAAAATGTGTTTCCAGTCTTAAGAACCATAGAGATTGCTGGAATATAAGCTTGTAAATGACAAATTGCTTATGTAAATGTGTGTCAGATTAGTATATATACATGTAAATCACATAAATATAAAATTGGCTAGATAAATCAAACAGCTATGGCAGGAAATCTTGAGCTATCGGACATGGCCTAACTCCACCATCAGGTAGCAGAAGGGACATTTTAGGGAAATTAAGATAATTCACAATTTGTGTTGTTTACAGTTATTCACATTCCCAAGATGATGACCCCCCAAAGAAATAATGTTCCTTGTTAAAATGGACTATAATGAGCCTGGGATGTTGGGATGCTCTCAGGAGTCAGGTAAGGCACAGAGAAACGTTTTGTGTCTCTACTCACCTTTTTTTAAAGTTTATTTTAAGGAATATTTTTATTCTTTTGCCTGGTTGTTGGGCATCCGTCTTGTGTTCTCTCCCCTTTGGGGACAAGGCTGTTCCCTCTGTTTCTCCAGGCAGATGTCCACGTCCATGTCCATTTAGGTCCCAGGGCACTTTTGGGGACCCGCTGAGACACTGCAGTGTCCCCAGAGGGGTGGGTGGCCATCCCAGCTGCAATTTCTCTGCCCGGGGCTCGGCTCTGTCACCAGCCGTCCTGGCCCTGCCGGGTGATTTCTCAGCAATGCTGGAGACTTAGACCACAATAGAAGGAAATCACTAAAGCTGAATTGCTCCAAGTAAGTCCTCAGCAGGGTTTGACTGGTAAATATTTAACAAGGAGAACTCCCTATCCTCTCCTGGTACGTATTAAACTAATACATTTATTTTAACAAGGGAAACGGTTTCCCCAAGCTCCCGCTCAATTTGAGCCCTTGACTTCTACAAAAGCCTCCGTAAGGTTGGCTTCCTGGGGCTCAGTAATTCACTGGGACTAAATGAGAGATGGCTCTGAGCCATGAACTTGGAGTCTGGAGGCGACAGGACCTCCCCAAGGTTGGGGAGAGCTTGGTACTGGGGTTTCCATTCCCACTTGCCTTCAGACTAGTCCAACACCCACCTCAGGACATCCCTGCTGCCACCAGCTTCTGACCACTTCAGCCACCCTGTGGAGCCAGGTTGGCAGTATCCCATCACAGCTTCCATGTGTTGGAAGCAGTTCTCATGCCAAGTTCTCCCCACAGAAGCTTTGCAAAGCTCCACCAGCACCCATCCCACACCTCCTCAATCCCCAGTCCTTTCTGCTGCCTCTCCCCGTGCTCAGACAGAGCCAGGTGTCATGGGCAATGGCGTGATGCTGGGAGAGTGAGCAGCTCACCTTCCTTGTCCCCCATCTGGTGATGCTGAGGGATTATTTCCCCTTTGCTCTGCTCTTTCCACCATTCCATGGACCAGAGGGGGACTGGCAACCCCCTCAGCAGAAATGCTTTCACTACCAGTGATCCTCTGAGATGCTCAAAGCCATTTCTCCTCAGGAAACCCTGCTGAGTCATCTCCTCATGCTTTCTGACCTAAACAGGACACACTCACAAATGCAGTGCACACATGGGAGCTTGGTTCTCCACCAGACCTTCCCACAGGACTTGTGGCTCTGTCCCACTGTGGACTGTGTCCCTTTGTGATCCAAGCAGGAAGGTGGTTGCCCAGTGAATGCTGCCTCTACAAAACATGCCCTGAACAGCTCACAGGACACATCACTGGTGCCACAGCCCACCCATGGGCACCCACAGACTGCATGGCTGCTCTCCCTGCCACGGCATTGCTGCTACTGGGGGCCCCAGAGATGGTCCCATCCCCTGCAGGCAGTGGAGGCTCCTGGTGCTATTGCCTGCCATCCCAGCTGGCAGAGCCCAGTGCTGCCCTTGTGGGCTGCAGGCAGGCTCTGAGGCTGCTGGACTCTCTCTAGCTCCCTCACTAAGATTTTTTCAGACTTTCCTTCAAGGAACTAAGAATCTCTAAAAGCAACTCCCAACTTTGCATCTTTGCTCCGAGCCATCCCATGACTCCAGCACTTCCACTCTGACTCACGGGTAGAGGGCAGGTTTGAACAACTGTGGCTGTTTCTGCCAAGGCAATTATGACTCCTGGCATCACAGCCCAAAGCTCTCTGGGAAACTTTCCCTGCTCAGCTTACCCTGGTTGCAGTGTGTGAGATGATGTGTGACATTCCCAGGAGAGATGCAGGCAATTGAAGGGGCAAACAGAAGATGTGAGACCTTGATGCATTGGGAAGAGCTCCCTGGTTCCATAAACCATCTTCTGCACACTTCGGCATCTCTCCCCATGCCTGATGGGTAAGTAGTGCTGGGAGATCCTTTCAGGTGATGCTGTGAGCATGAAAACATCCAACAAAGCTTGCTGTGGCCTGAGCATCTGACTTCTTTTCTCCTGCCACTATGATCTGACACGTTTACCCTTTGTCACCACTAAAACCGGACTCTAAGTATCCCTTCCCCAAATATTCCAGTCTGCCTTCATTTCTTCCCATTATTTAATAAATGCCCCTCTTGAAAAGGGCTGAGGGGAGACAAGGAATGTTTGCAATGTTTACCTTACCCTCACAAGCAAACAGTCTGTCCCTGATCCTATCCCCACCTGTCCCAGCCCACAGCAGGCAGCGAGGTCTCTCCCACTGCCAACAACATCAGTAGGAAAATCCTTTCCACTCTGCTTTTCTGGGACTGTGATTCCAGCAATCCTTACAGCAGCTTGGCAGTACAGTAAATAAGAAACAGATTTCCAAATGTTTTGATTTACCATCTTTTTCTTTGTAGCATCTAAGCCTGGGGGCTGAGGACCTGACTCCAGAAAGTCTCCATCCAGATCACCAACCTGCACCCGCAGGCAGTCACCCCACAGTGAGGCAGGACCTGGCATGGGCTCAGCCTGCCTGGGGAGAATCCCAGAGGAGAGCGTGCCACGCAGAGCAGCAGCTCATCAGGCCAACAGAAATCCACACAAGTCTGTTCAGAAGTGCCCAGTTCCAGTGCAAAATGGAAAATTGGACAGAAAAGAAGCCTCTGGAGCACATCCCATGCTGAGGGTGGTAAGCCATGAAACATTCACTGCAGTTGCTTCTGTGCTGGTCGGAGATGTTGGGCTGTTCCTCTCACCATTGTCCCCAGCTGCCTTTTCCCCACATGCTCTTTCACACCCGTGGGTATTCTAATGACAGGTCTCAAAGTGCTGGGACTGATCCTCTTCCCATGTTAGCATCAGTCCAAGATAAATTCATTAATTGGAACAAGCCCTGGTGCCTGGGTGTGCAAGAAGAGCAAGAATGGCAGGATTCAGGTACTGATCCCTTTTATAACAGAAACCCCATTTTCAGGACTTTTCCTAATCTGCTTTTAACTGGACTCTCCACTTGTTGAACTAAGGAAATTCCCACTGAGTTCAAACCCTTCCCTGCAATATTCCTTGAGAAAGCCCCAGGTAACATGACTTTATGTATCAGAGCATGATGTTGCCTATGAGTGTCGTATCAAATACAGCATCCGTCTGAAGATTATCTTTGTGCAGAGTGAGGCTAGACTCCACTCAGTAGAACAATTTTGGAACAAACTTTGAGCCCTTTTTCAAGTAAAATCTCTGTGGGATGCGGTTATGTTGCAGAATAAAGACTGTTTTCCCTGTCTGATTCACCCAGGTGATGACTAAGCTCATGAAGCATTCCTCAGCCCATGTGTTATTCACAGATCTTTCATCCAACACCTTCTGCCAGCACAGGAAAAAACCATACTGCAACCTAATGATCACAGAGGGAAACCTCTTCTCTGTCTATGTCTCATTGTCATGTAACTACACTGCTCAGGCTCTGCAGCCTTGGAGAAATAAGCCATGACACCTCAAGGAAGTCCTCTGGAGAAGACCAGTCACTGGGCTGCATATAAAGCCTCCAAACTTTATCCTCATAAATTAATTTTTCTCTTTTGAATACAATATTTCACACATTGCAGATCAGAGTCAGTTAATGGGCTCAGATTAGTCCTACCCTGGTTTCAGCCAAAGCCAAAGTGGCAGCAGTAAGAGATGCAGCCTCCAACACAAACATGTCTTTGGGCAGAGTCCTGTTGTCTGCTGTGCAAGGATGACTTGCAAAGTAGGCAGATAAAGTGCTTATGAATTTCATAATGCTGGCACTCAGATGCCATGGTGCAGGGTAATCCCAGGGATCATGGAGGGAGTATTTTGACGGCAGAGCTTCAAAGCAGCGTCTAGATGCTGCAGGAACTGATGCTGCCATGGATTTATTTCCCAACCATAATTTTCTCTGCTATTTTGCTAGCTACTACAGCCCTTGTTTTAATCTCAGGTGTAGAAGCAGGGCAAAGTGGATCAGAGGAAGTAGTGCCATGGCTAGAGGGGACAATCCCTGCTTCCTATGCATGTGTGAGCTCGACACACTGGGAGGGAGGATCTGGAATTTGTCATCCTCCAAACCAGGCTCACAGGTGCTTCCCATGCTGCTATCCCTTATGCAGGCACTTATTAACCTGCTAGAGCCTCACAGCAGCATCACAGCTCTGCGTGTAGAGGTGCTGCAGTGTGGTAGGCACAGGCTGGAAAGCAAAAACAGCATGGGCAGCTTCCGTGAGCAGTCCAGCGGTGTCCAAAATCCAGCCACATGCACACAGAGTATGATCACACATCAATAAATAAGACAACAGAGTTATGGTGGGCAGTGCTCTATACTAAATAGGCAAAGTCCTATTGGGTTATAGGACAAAATCACCTTCACCCTGGTGAGTAACTTGGGAAGTAATTAAGAGCAGTTTAATAGGTGCCAGATCCCGCTGAGCGATAGACCAGTAAAACTGTGTCTGAGTCTTCTGAGGGATGGATGTGAGGATGGAACACACAGGCCAGGCTCACACTGCAAGTGTGACAGTGCTTTCCCATGCCCACCTCCTGTGACATCTGGAGAGCTCAGGGTACTTTACATGGGACCCAGTTACCCTTTCACTCCCATGCTGCACATTCAGGACTGGCTCCACCTGCTTTGGAGCTGATTCACACAAGGTACTAACCAAAAATAAAGGGCCAAAAGGCTGGACCAAAAGCTTTAAGCAGTTAAGCTTTGAGACTGCAGTGAAGGCGTGGTGCTCCCAGGGTGGCCATGCCCTGCATCCCTCTGATCTGATCACCAAATACCTCCAGGCTGGGCATCCAGAGATGGAGGTAACTGGGAAGAGCCGGGGGTTTCCCCAGATCCACGTTTGGGTTTTAGCAGTTCAGCCTCAGCAGAATGGGCAGGCGGCTCTTTCCAAGATGCCAAAAGGAAGCACAGCAGTGGGACCCACCAAGCCATTGGGTTCTCGCTCCCTGAATCCCGCAGCCAGTGCTTGGCTGACCCAGCACCAGGGCCTGGGGAGCCAGCTCATGTTCCCAGACCAAGGCAACATTTTAATCACACCAATTTAAACCATTAATAACTGTCTGCCCAAACCCTCCCACGCTTCCAACATTATATAAATAGAAGTGAATTAAAATTATTTTTTTCCATCACTGTTTGAAATGTGCGGTGCTTTTTCCAAACTGCCCCATGAGCAGAAGAGAGAGTGGAGTCTGAAACAGTTCCCTGGCCTCCAGCCAGGTCCCAGCAAGTACTTTATATCTCACTTCAAGACAGTCAGAGCAAGGGTTTAAGAGGCTTTGAACACAAACAGTGTTAGGTTAGTTAAGTCCTGCTTTGACCAGTGGCGAGCAATGGAGACATAAACAGATTTCATTTGAACCGGGCTTAATGTAGCTGGGTTTACAGAGTCCCAGCTGATTTCCACATACATCAGAAGTGGTGTATATTTAGGGTGGCAGCGTGGTCCCAAGGGGAGGGCAGCCATCCATGTAGGTGCCCCGGCGCCGGCGCTGACCCCCCGTGCACCTCTCAGCGGTCCCCACCACTCCTTTATCTGCAAAATGGAAAGAGTTGACCTACTTCACAGAGCAAACCTGGAATCAATTAATGTCTAGCCTGCATTTAGGAGAGGCAAAACACTATATAAACATTATGTATCATTTAGCTTCTGAGGAAAAGCCATCACCTGACAAAAGGGGCCTCTCCTTTCTATTTTATGAAGTCTGGTTCACACTGGTGCAGGCCTCCTTGACTTTTTTGGCCTGGTCCTAATTTTCACCAGCCCAGATTGCAGGAGACTTCAACTCACAAAGTGCATTATTTTCCCTCATTAATGAGTGGGGATCTCCTTGCTGAGAACCCCCATTTCTAATCTGTCTGCTCAGTGAGTGTCCCCAGGACAAAGCTGAGGGCCAGCATCACACTGTCTGTTCGGCACCAGGACAGCTGCTGGCTCCTCCCAAGACCAAAGACATTGTTCAGAGAGCTGCTTCTCACTGCCCTGCCTGCCTGAACAAAGGAGTCAAGCAACATCCCAGCACACCACTTCTCCCAGCAACCTGTGCCAGTGCCTCCCCACCTTCACAGGAAAGAATTTCCTTCTAATATCTAATGCAAATCTACGCTCCTTAAGCTTAAAGCCATTCCTTCTTGTCCTGTCACTTCATGCCTTTGTAAGCAGTCTCTCTCCATCTCTCTTGTAGTCACTTTAGGCACTGGAAGAGGATCTAAGGTCTCCCTGGAGCCTTCTTTTCTTCAGGTTGAACAACCCGAGCTCCCTCAGTCCATTGTCAGCTTAGAGGATTTTACCATTCTCTGCCTTTTAGGTAGCTACTTGTGATGCCTGGCCCCTGTATTTATCTCGAATTACTCACCAATGTCATTGTTGCACTCTCCTGCCATTAACATTTTATTTTCAGTTAAAAAATACCTCCAGACCTTTTATGACCACTGTCCCTTCACACTGGTTGCTGTTCTGCATTCTCCTGCCCTTGCACACCATTCCTTCAGCCTGTCTGAGCCCTTCCTATAAACACAGGAAGGCTCAGGATTGTTTTTCACACTACACAAAAGTTTTATCTCACCACTAAAATAATGAAAACCAGGATTACCAACAACCCATCTTGGGGGTGCCAAGCAGGGTGCTGCTGCTGCAGGTGCAGTGCTGCTGGTGAAAGCCAGCCCTGCATTTTTGGGCACCCAGGGAGAGCAGCAGTCCTGGCTCATGGATTCAAGGTGACCCTTGTCACTCAGCCAAATACAAATGCTGCAGGAATTGTCCCTGTTCAGTGACAACAGTGGTGTGGCCCAAACAGAGCCAGTGATGCTGATAACTCAGTCATACCCTTTGTAGAGGGATTTGCTAATTTAAATAAGCAAAGGTCCTTTAACCTTGGCATCATTAGCTCTGAAACCAGCAATAACTATTTCTAGGGGTAGTGTTTGCTCCCCCCAGTTTGGCTCCGTCCTTGAAGCCAGCACAGGAGCAAACCTGCAATTCAGAGAAAATTCCAAACAATAGTATTTGCGTCACCCACAGGCCACAGAGCTGGGCTCACCTTAGTAAAACAAAATTTAAAAAGGAGGAGAAAAAGTTTAAATAAATAATTGGCAAGAAAAATCACCTGGAGTCTGTTCATGCAGAGTTATGTGGGCTGTGTTTCTGGAGGAGTGAACAGAGTCAGCATGGCTGGGGGAAGATCAGGTACCCCACACCCCACTGATTTTCCAACTCACTGGACCATATGCTGTGGAGATGTCAGAGAAAAGCAGATTTTCATCTCATCTCTCCACCAAAAGGGTCACATCATGAATAAGAGCACCACATATGTTTCCATCATGTTGGCAAAGTTTTAGGAAATATCCCTCATAAAACACAAAATGATTACAAATGAGAACATGAAAAACAAATTCAGCAGGAGCTTGTGTCACTGGTTTCTCCCTCACCCTTTTACGAGGAGCTCCTGTTCTCAGCTCTCAGCTGGCTTGGGGAAGGCTTTGGGACACAAACACTACAAATGGCAACCCAGAGCTGGGACTGGAAAGGCAGATTTTGGAGAGCAATGCAGACAAGCTCTGTGAGGTTGGTGAGAGGCAGGGACAGCCTCAACAGTGGCAGGCAGAGCTCTGCAAAATGGATGACCCTACAGACCCACCGTGCTCTGTAGGGGTGCACCAATCATTTTTCTTAGATACTGCTCATGTTGGGGTCTCATTTATTTTATGGCTGGAAGCCATAATATAGGGAAAAGAGGATATTTTCTAGAAATTCTGCCCTGTGGTGAGGCACTGGCACAGGTTGCCCAGAGAAGATGTTGATGTCCCAGCTTGGAAGTGTTCAAGGGCAGGTTGGACAGGACTTGGAGCAGCCTGGTCAGGTAGCTGGTGTCCCTGCCCATTGCAGCAGGGCTGAAACTAGAGGCTCTTTAAGGTTCCTTCCAACCCAAACCATTCTGGGATTCTGTGTTCCTCTGGCAATGCTGAACTCCCACTGATTATGCAGAATTACAAGAAATGGTCATACAAAACTAAGAAAATCTCACCTGATGTTATACCAGCAATACCATCAAAGGCACAACTTGTGACTGCCTCATGGTCAGGTCATGGAAGGTGTGAGCCCATTTGCACAGGAGCAGAGGAGAACCCCTGAGCCCCCAGCATCCCTGCTGCAAGGCACACACTCCTCTCCCCCCATCACCCAGCCAAGAGAGAGCCAAACCCCCAAATGTACATTCCCCCAGGCACTTTGTTCCCTTTGGTTGCCCCCACAGTCATTTCTTGGTCCCTGCCATAGCACAGGAACAGGAAACCGAGCTGGGAGCAAAGTGAAGCTGTGCAGGCAGTCCTGCTCTGCTAATCCCCCTTGCCTGCATGACTGGAGGGGTCAGGGTGCCTCAGCCTTCACCATCTCTGGCACATCAGCCCCTGCCATCCCAGTCACCATGCCCAGGCCTCGGGGTGCAGGTCTGTCCTGGCACACCTCGTGCTGCACACAGGAACGGCTGCTGCTCACAGGTCTCCTCTTTCCTTCTCCGATTACCCCGAGCTGCGTGGGTGTGTTTGCACTAGAACTGCCCGAGGAGGCCGAGCAGGTTGTTCCAAGGTGCTAATCAGCATCAGAGCACAGGAACAAGCTGCTTTGTTCTGAGGTATCACAGCCCATTTCCTCAGTGCGGTTCGTTTGCTGGCTCGGAGCAGCTCTTTTGCTGGATCTTAGAAAGAGAGAGCTGGCAGGGAGAGCTCTGGAGGCCTGGGCTCTAGTCCCAGCCTTGCCACAAGGTTTCCAGGAAAAGGACCTGGGCTGTGATCCCTTCCCAGCCCACAGCTGCTCCAGCTCTCAGTGGCAACGTTCCTCCCTCCATCTGCCCTCAGCACGGGGCCAGAGCTGATGGCTGCACTTCCACCCATTTAGCTTACAGAAAAATGAGAAGATATTTTCAGAATTCTTTTCAATCATAAAGGCTTATTCAGCAATCATTCTGGCTTATTTCGATGAAGGTTTGAGGCACAAATTGTAGGCAGAGCCCTGACAGCCACCAAGGATCACATTCTGCCTAAAAGGAGTTTAACTTTTCATCCCTCATGATCTGGTGAAGCTTTTACTTTGATGACTTCCACAATCTCTCCCAATATGCCAGAATGTTCACAATGGTGATGTTGCAACCTGCAGGGAGAGAAGAGCATGGTAAAAAGATCCCCAAATGCTGTGCAGAATGGGAAGGGCCACATCTAAGGCACATGGAGAACTGCAAGCACCCCTCCATCCACCCAGCAGAGCAAGGTGCAGAGGGGACATCACAAGTATTTTGAGTGATGAGCCTCCAGACTCTTTAATATCTTTACTTTCTTTAATATCTTTCAAAATAATTTTCTCCCAGAAGATCAAAGGAGGCAACCCAAGAGTGGCTTCACAACATGTGCCACGCGCACACAAAACATTTGCAGAAGACCCAGTCCTGGTAAGTGATGGGGAGGAAATAACATAGAGACTCCTGACAGTAACCACAGTCACCTGGAGTTTTGGGTAAAAGGGAACTTTTTGATATCCAGGGAATTTTTTCTGGACTCCAGGCCAGACTGTGGGTTTTTTAAACGAGTATCAAGCAGTAATCATAGGTTTGAATCACATTAAGGTTAACCCAAGATATGTAAAACTCAGCAGTCTCTGTTACAGATGAGTAATGGGATGATTGGCTCTCACAGTTAGGGGATGAATATTGTGTGTATGTTAAGAGAAGTTTTATTAATGTATGGTTATGTTATTGGGGTTTGTTGTTTGGAAGTTCTCTGTTCTCCCCAGTCCCCTGCCCTCACTCTGTGTTGTGGCCACTGGTCAGCCTCGGTCACTGGGGACACGAGGAGGGAAGGTGTGTACATGTGCCCTTGCATGGGGCAGGAGTGGGGAAAGCTTGTTGCTAGGGAGGCGTGGCATGACAACACCTCACCTCCAATCAAGTGATTTTGTGCTGTGAAAAAGAACAAGCTCGGGAAGAAAGCACTGTCAGCAAGAAGGAGGTGACACTTGGGTCTGTTACCCCATACAACCCTCCATTTGCTTCACACCAGCTGCTGCCTGGAAGGGGGGTTGTCTGTGATCCCTATATCCAATGCACTTGGCAGATGTGCCAGACAGGAGCTCCTGGGTGCTGATGGCGTGGGGATGCTCATCCCAAGGGAGCAACCTGGGGTCTCCCCAGTGCCCACGCAGGCAGGCAGGACCTGCAGCTCTGCAGGGACCCCCTGCCCTTGTCTGGGACCCAAACCACTAACCCACTCAGTCTAGTACTGAACCAGTGGCTTTCTGGACCAAAAGCAAGAACACTCTCAAGCAAGTCATCCTGAACTGGTTATTTTAAAATTATATTTGCTAAAAGCCAGAATGAGCAGAAGAGATGGGGGAAGCAGGGAGTCATGTTGCTCTAATCCTTTACATTTCAGTGACAGCTTTACTGCATTTATTTCAAGTCAGCTTTGCAAAAGCCCTTTATCAAGCAGTGTAGAGATCTGCAGAATGTGTTTCAAGTCCTTGTAGCATTTTGGATATGTCACATCACTGGGCTGAGAGAGCTCAGGAAGGAGCACGACCTCCTGTGAGCGCTCACAGAAAGTGAGTCTGAGCCATTCTGGATAGGGTACTTGGCTTGACATGACCTAAAAGGGTTTCTTTCTAAACTTCCCCTTGAAGTTAAACAAACTCAGACAAATCACAACAAAACTGATTAAGAGCTTCCCCCCACCTTTATGATGCTTTAAGGTCTGTGTGCTGTTTGAATACTTTTAGCTGCACATGTGATGAACATACCAAGGAAGTGAATAGGACTTACAGCATGGATAATTTTAAAAGTGAGCAAGGAAAGAAATTTTTCCTCTACTGAAAGTAGTTTATCCACATCTTTCCCTGCTAAACAACATCTAACATTTGCAGACAGTGCTGACTGCCCACAGCCCACCTGCTCCAGTGTGAGGGGGTTGGTTGCTCATGTTCAGAGCACAAACTGGAGATAGAACAATATCTCTGCTGCCCTCAGTGCCTTGCTGTTCCTCCCCTGCCATGCAGGATGAGTCAGGACAAGAGACAGGAGTCTGCAATCATCTCTCACCTCTAAGCCTACTGAGTTTGGTATGAACTCCTGGAGAAGCCAGCAGAGACCTTTCCTGCCTCCCTGCACACTGAGGTATCTAGGGACTAGCAGGGAACAAAAGCCATTCAACCTCCAAATTCAGGTGATGTTTTTGCCAGGCTATGTCATGACTTTGGGCAAGTTTGGGCTGGGGCACATGGTCATAAAGAAAAACAGCCACCCAGAGCTGGGAGTGACAGGGAGGGTCATAAAACTCTCCCAAGCAACTGCAGGCAGGCCAGTGCCTCCCATGCAGGACCATCAGCTCATTTGGGGCTGCCAAGGATTCTTCGCCTGCGTCAGGACCTGCTGCAGAGTCTTGTGAGCTCTTGATTAAGAAGGAGCTTTGTGGTTCACAGCCTGCACAAGCAGTAAACTACACTGGAATTAATCCCAAATATATTTTTAAAAAGGAGAAAAGTTGATTCTTTTAGGTTTTCTTCCACCCCCCCACTTTTCTTTTTCCACAGAAAAACCTGGCTTTTTGAAAGTTTATTTTGAAATTGAAATAAGGCTGAGTGGGGCCTATACTGAAACAGGGATCGCAGCTAACAGAACGTCTCTGTATGGAATACAACAAGGAAATTATTTCCTCAAGGTGGAAATTTATTGCTCCAAGGTGGAAGGCAGAGTGTTTTAAAGAGGTTTTTAATTAATAAAGGGAAACGTGCCAAGAATGTGTTGCATGTTTGAGCTCTCTGCATTAAATACTGCTAACCTTTTGAGGGCTAATTTAGGCTTCAATTAATAAATAACAACACACACAGAGGCATAAACAGCCTCCTGCACCTTCAGCAAAATGCATTTTGATGGCTCTATCACATTTTAAACAAATTTTAGGCAAAGAGGTGTTGTCTCTTGGGGTGCCAAGTAGCTCAGGGCACTTATCTCCCCAGGTCAGGACACAAAGCCAAGTACCAAATGCACATGGAGCTGCAGAACAGCAGTGTGGTAGGGCTTGGCAGGATATTTATAGCATCCCTGGAACAGGAATGGACTGTGAGACCCTAAAGAATTTTTCTGTTTGGCATTTTTTCCTGCAGTAATGCCATTCTAGGCATTCTCACCGAAAGCCAGGATGCAATTTCCCAGTGGTCCCAGTCCCTTAGGTGTTAAGTCTCACTGACTTCCATCAAAACCTAATCCTGCATGGCCCAGATTTTCAAAGGCATTTAGGCTCTTAAACTTGCAGATTTGTGCTGAGTGGGATTTTTTTCAAAGCACCTCAACATTTTAAATGTCTCAGGGGAGAATGGTGCCAAATCTTATCCTACAGGTTTTCTTCCTCATGGTCCCCAGGCGAGGCATCTCCTGGCACTGGTTCCACAAGTTCAAAGTGTGAGGCTCCACCAACACACACACACTTCCCCAATTTAAATTTCTCCCCACTTTGCCTTGCATCAATTTTCTCTGTCGTAGTCAGTCAGCCCAAACTGGAGCATCTAATCCCCCATGCCTAAATCATTCATTATTTCATGCACTTCTGCATGTCTTCCCTTCTCCCAGCGACACAGAATAATTAACATATAAAAGTCTGGTGATAAGTGAAGTTTACGATCCAAACTAGAGGAATGAAGGCTCAGAAGTGAACATTATAAGAGCCCTGTGCCCATAAACATCCCACTTCTGGTGGGCTACCCAGCCAATTAATTACAGGCAGAAATTCTGGCTGAGCATTCATTGCCCACATAAGCTCCTTGCTGAAAAATAAACCTCCAGAGTCGTCAGGAGAAAATGAAGTAGGAGATGGTGTGCTGGAGAGAAAAATAGGAATAGACATGGCCTATGTTTTATAGGGGTTTTTTTTGCATGTGTGTGTATGTGTACTCCACTGTAGTAAAAAAAGAAAAAGCTTCCTCCTGTAGGGAAAAAGAAACTGCAAGAATACAATGGCCAAGCCATAGGCTTCTCAAAAAATCAGGAATTATTAATTTTCACCTTTTCTCATAAGCTAATACAAGCATCAGCCCCTCTTGGGCCAGGTGGCCCCTGATACCTGGGTACAGGAGAGCCTTACCTGGCTCCTGGGTTTGGATCCCCCTTTCTGGTGTGGCTTAAACATTAAGCAGAGCTCGACACTCTGCTGTACCAGAGGAGCTTGAGCATGCAGAGGGTCAGGAAACCTTTTGTTGTCCCCTCCAGGGTGTGTGTGGTGCTGTCCACAGGTGAGACACATGGGGCAAAGGCACTGAGGAGCATGATCTGAGATCATTGAATGGTTTGGATTGGAGGGGACCTTAAAGACCATCTCATTTCACCCTCTGCCATGGGCAGAGATGCTACCCACTAGATCAGGCTGCTTAGGGCCCCACCCCACCTGGCACTGAACACTTCCAAGAATGGGACAGCCAGAAATTTTCTGGGAAAACTATGCCAGTGTCTCATCACCCTCAGAGTGAAGAATTCCTTCCTAATATCTAATCTAAACCACTTGACATTGTTCAGTCACTTCAGGCCCTTGTCCAAAGTCACCCTCCAGCTCTTTTGTAGCCCCTTTAGGCACTGGATGGGGCTCTCAGACCTTCTCCAGGCTGAACAGCCCCAACTGTCCCAGCTTGTCTCCAGAGCAGAGGGAGCACCCTCTGAGCGCCCTCTTGGCCTCCTCTGGACCTGTTCCACTAGGCCTACATCTCTCCTGTGTTGAGCACCCCAGTGCTGGTCACAGTGCTGCAGGTGAGGTGTCCTGAGAGTGGAGTAGAGGGGGAGAGTCCCCTCCCTCGACCTGCTGGTGATGCTGATTTTGAAGCTGTAAGAAGTTGCAGCTGCACTCTGAGCAGGGAATGTGTACAGCTTCAGCAAAAGCTCATTGGTGTAAACAATGAGAAAGCTCTGTTACCTGGAGAGAGGGGGAGATGAGCCCAGACAGCTGCCTGTGGCTGCCAGAGCCTGTAACTGAGCCAACACTGTCACATTAAATGTCCCAAAAAACATCTCTCTGCCCACAGGGACCGTTTCAAGTGTGAGGAAGCCACAGTCATCATCACGGGTCACTGCCCAGTGTGGGAGGGTCCTGCCCAGCTGTCCACACATCATGCACCCCACTGGCCCCTCAGAGCCCAGCACGTGCCCCTCACTCCCCTGCAGGGAGCCTGGTCATGCAGCCAGAGCTCTTAGAAACCTCCAATGCTTGTGACTGGGTTTCTTGACATTAGCCAGACCTGGCTGCACATTACTGGGATATACAATTAAAGCTCAGAGGTTTGCATACAGTAGCTGGCTTTTGTAAGACAAGGAAATCAAGGAGTGTGACCAAGAGGGATTTTTCAATGTGAAAATTGAGTATTAAAAGGGTGCTTAAGCCAGCTGAGCCAAAACCACAAGGGGGAAAGGACTGCCTAGTAAAGGAGCAAACAATTGCATTTTAAGAATGGTAAGTATCAAACAGGTGAGGGGATCTGAAGCTGAAATGCATTTCATACAGACTCTGGGCCAGCGCAGGCAATGGCACAGGGGAGGACAGTGAACTGGCAGCCACACCAAGTGCTCACAGGGGCCAAACCCCCATGCCCTCCATCCATCCATCCCCTCCAGGCCATAGCACATGGGAACACACCTTGCAACAGCCTCAAATAAATGCTGTAAGGATCTAGTAAGAAAATTGGAGGCAACATATCCATCATAGGAAGGATCTGGATGCTCCATGTGCCGTTTCCACAATGGCTCCATGAAACAGCTGGGTGCTTTTAGCTTCCCCAAGTGACTCTTTGCACAGCTGGGAGGGTGGAACTTGCTGTTTGATGTCACTACCTTATGAGGTCACTTCCAGAAGAAACCACATAGACAAATGCTGGGGCAAATTCCTGGACAGACAAAATTCTGGCATTAGCACAGGCTGATTATTCTTAATTTACTGGGTTTGCACTGCTGAGCAGTTTAAGAGCACACTTGTTCCAATCAGGAGGAGGAAATCAGCCATGGTGAAGTTGTGTGGACATGGGTATCATCCCCCCTGGAATCCCAGGGGAACAGGCTGCCTCCATGCCAAGGTGGGAGCAGCCAGCAGGGAGATGCAGAGGATCCCCCTATCCTGTCACCTGGCTAAAAGCAAAAGCTGCCGAGCACTTCCATGAAGAGCTGTGCCTTTGAGCTTTAGGGGGTCATCCTCCCTCCTTCTCTGTGCACCCATCATGCCTGGAAGAGGTGCAGGAGCCCAGGCACAGACCTTTGCTCTCACTTGGACCCCTCCCAAGGCTCCAGCATCCCTGCAGTCCATGTGGACTGGCTGACTCTGACCAGAGAACCTCTGGCAGCCGTTCCTGAGCTCTTTCCAGAGCTCACTTGCAAACGAGTTGCCAGTTCCTCACTGAAGAATCCAGCTCTGTGACAGATCTTTATGTAAACATGCCAGAGGGATAGCTCACATCCATGATTGCTCCTTGCCTTGGACCTTTAGGAGAAAGAGCTTTAACAATTGCCAATTTACTTCAGTTAGTCAGCAGCTCTGTGCTGCAAGTCTGGCCACTCTGTGAACACTTGTTCCAGGACACACACAGGCTTCCCAAGGTATGACTTTGAGCAAGCCACAAATATTTGTTTCTTGGAGCAAACAGTGATGAAAAAATCAAAACTAGCTCATGCAGAAGAACTCATTAACTGAATTTAATTGACAATCCCCTCATTACTCTGAGGCTGAAAGGGCCAGAGGAAATGCACATACCTAGAAGAAGCTGTGGAAAGTGCAAAGCTTTCAAAGTTGCTTTTTGCAGGATTTAAAAGCCCTTCAGAGGAGGGAAAGGCAAAGCAGGGCTGAGGTCCTGGCAGGCTACAAGACAGCACAAAGACAGTGCTGGAGCAGGGACAGGACAAACCCAGGAACTGTACTCATCATCCAAATCCATGGATGCTGGACCCCTGACCTTGCAATGAGCCATAAACCAACCAAAAATTCCAATGAGATCCACCCTGTAGTTTTACTCTGCTGAACCCCCAAGGCTCTGGACAAGGCAAATGAAGAGGCAGTGATGATCAGCATAGCAGCCCAGACATGTCCCAAGGGATGCTGTGATCCCTCCAGCCCCATCCTGGAGTCAGGGAGGTGTCATGGACATGTTAGAAGTAACCACATCAATCTATCCTTCCGGCCTGGAGAGCTGGCTGGGTGAGGGCATGTCCTCGTCAGCCTTCTCATGTCCAAACTGTCAGAGGTGAGAGAGGTTAATGAAAAGAAAGCCCATCTCTTCTTCAGCCACTCCAGCACCAGTCTGGGCAGCCAGGAGGAGGAAAGGCAGGAGGAATGCTGCTGCATCCAGACTGAGCCACAACTTACAAACTTTTGCTTTCTAATGTGTTCCTGCAGAGCTGTGGGACCTCATTCCCACAGCCCCATAGCACATCTGATGCCACTGCCTCTCATTTCAATATGATTTTTGCAGTTTACTGGACCTGAGCTCCCACTGTGGGGAAAAAAAAGGATTATTCTCTGGCCCCATTTCAGAGCTGGTGCTGTGAAGGTCTGATCTACAGCCTGGCAGGAGCTGAGCAGTGATCCCAGCACACAGCACACTGCAGGCCTCTCTCCTACTCTGCTGTCTCAGCCTTGAGTTTTTGCTTTTTAATTTCCTGTTGCCACAGAGCACCACTGGAGGGTCTCCCAGGGACAGTGTTTCCCATACACATGGTCTAGGTTGGTGGAGGTGACACTGTAAGTTATATCCATCTCAGCACAGGGAAGTTGCTGGCAAGAAGGCTGCTTCTGATGGATTATCCAAATATTTCAAGCCACAATCAGCCTTAAAGCAAAAAAACCCCTAACACTCCAGGGCAATATTTAACCTGGTGGCTTGGTTGGAAGCAAACAGGGAAAGGTGACTGCAGGAGCAGCAACACTCTGCCTTGGGGTGCAACTTCATGGGCTCTTGAGGAGCAGGTACCAAGCTGCCCCAGAGGACAAGCCAGTACAGCAGAGGAAGGTGCATTTTGGGCAGCTGCTTGAGCCCTGTCTTCACAGAGCAGCACAGCTCCAGTGATGCCACCACCTGGGAAAGGCCCAGACCTTGTACACTGGCTACTTTTGCTCAGAGGGGAGCAAATTATGCTCCCCTCAGAAGGAGCCTTAGGCTGAGTTTCCTGGCCCCAAACCAGCACCTACCACTAAATCCTTGCTGTCCAAGTTTGCTGTGAAGTTCCAGCTCAGGGAGTCTGGGCATTCTTCCCCATTGTCTTATTTTTATATTATTATTTACATTTCACAGCAATGCTCACCTTGCTTACAGGTCTGTGGGATACCCCAGAAGTTACCAAGAAATGACTACAGTATGGCTAAATAACTAAAATTATGGCTAAACAAGCATTGACCGTAAAACTTGAAGCATTTCAAAGCTGTTCTTCTCATTCCTGAGTATTTTTGCCTCTGCTGGTCAGGATTCTCAACACCCCCAGCACAGCTTTGTGCCATAGCCAGATAGTGCAGCTCTCTGAGCTGAATTAGTTGATGGGGATTTTTTTCCTCAGAGTATGTAAATAAATATCAATATTCTAAACCAAAGACCTCCCAGTAACTAAATATTATTTATCTTAAATTTATCTTCAAACTAAACAGCTTTGTCACATATGTACAATAATAAAGAAACAAATTACAAAGGAGGAATTTGATTTTATTGGTTTTATTCAAAGCAAGCCCACGCATTACATATTAGTTCTGAATAACAGACTTTTCACAGTTCATTAGAGATGTTGTCAAAACTTTGGATGAAGCTCATTTCACTTCCCCACCAGTAAGAGGAGACATCACAGCCTGGTTGTTTTAGTTTTATTAGCTGCCCACAACTGTGACCATTTCCAAACCATATCAGGGAAATCCTCCACTTCACTGGGGAAAGGCACTTGTGAGAAAAGAACAGCAGAGCACGTAGTCTGAATTTGGGTATTTTTAGGTATTAACTTGATATCCCAAGCAGGGTTACTGACAATAAACCCCAACATCTTGCTTCCTGTGTGTGACCAATTAGCACGTGATGGTGTGTTTGCTAAGGATTTACAAAAAATATCTTTCTCATTTTATCGACACAGTCACTTGGGTGGCAGCTCATGGCATTTTGCATCCCAAAATATCCGAGAGAGACCACACACCTCGCATGTACCCCCGATATAGATTCTGGCACTCGTGCCTCTCATTTCTCGGTAGCTGGTGGCAGTGCCGCCGGTGTCATCTGAGCAATGCACTCCGGCATTTCGGAGGTGTCAATCTCCCGGGAGCGCCGCAGCCGGAGCTGCTGGCAGGGCATGACAGGGCACGCTGGGGACACTCCGCAGGGGGACTGCAGGGGGAGAGGCCCTCCTGAAAGCTTTGAGCAGGGTGAAATCTCCCTGTCGGCACTGAAAATCTGTCTCGGGGAGGATCACAGGATAAAAACAGACATTTAAACCACGGAAGAAATTATTTTAAACGTTGTCAAGGGGATCTACAACTCCTGCAACAACGTTTGCAACGAGTAATTCTAGCTATGAAAAAAAAAGTGGGTGAGCATAGCTTCAGTCAAGCCCAGCTTAGCAAGAATCCTGCTAATGCCACTTTCTTCACCTCCAGCAGCCCTGGCCAGGGCTCTGGGCACTTGGCCAAGCCACCCCCGGCCTGATCCAGCAGGTACTGGAGCATTACACCACCAACAGCAGCTCAATCCTGCAGGGTGCTGAGCACTAACCTGGCCAAGCACTTAAACACATGCTTCATTTAAAGGTGTGGGAGCTGGGAGCTCACCGGGACTTTTTTGTATTTGTGGTACCAGCGCTAAAGTTTTCAGCAACTCCAGGATCCAGTCCTGCACTTGGGAGTGTCCAAGCCAGCCTGGAGGGGGCCTGGAGCACACTGGTCTAGTGGAAGGTGACCCTGCCCACAGCAGGGGGTTGAAATGAGATGAGCTTTAAGGTTCCTTCCAACCCAAACCAGTCCGTGGTTATGTGATTCCATACTCTCAGACAGGGAAAGGTTCTCAAGCAGCAACTCTGGATACAGCTGTTCCTGCCAGTTGAGCTCCAACTCCAAGGACACCTCAGCAGCAGCTTGCACTGCTCTCCCCAGTGTCCTTGCACTTGTCACTGGTCACTGGCAGAGATGATGGTACCAAGCCAGAGGGGACTGACCTGGCCAGGCTGCTCTTACAGTGTTCGAAGCACAGAGCTGTACAAATCTATAGGAGGGAAGTGGCCAGGCATGGGGGAAACATACAGCAGCTGCCACCAGTCCCTGTGGGCTTGGGGAACAGCAACACACATGGTTTTATTGGGCTCCTGGTTTTATCCCAGCTCAGTTTAGTTTCTAAAAAGGAATTGTTCAAACCTTATTTATTGCTGGTTTATCTACTACATCCTCCTGCAGAGCCAGGAATGGGAAAGGACAAGCACACACATCCAAAGGGGTCTCAAGACTAAGGTACTGAAGGTCAGAAAAGTTCAGCCACTTCTTTTACAAAGTATCTTCCCTCTGTGGGTTTTGGAAATCAGAACTACAAGGAAAGAGGGATCCCATTTAAACACAAAACATAGGTGGACATTGCATTAAAGCTATTTACATCCTGGTTAAACTGAGGCAGCAGCTTTGTCAATAAACTGAGCCAGCTTCACGTCTCTCTTGGTCAGCCCACCACAGTCGTGGGAAATCAGAGTTATCTGAACCTGTCACAAAGGAAAAGAAAGAGGTTACAAAGGCATTTTGATCTCTGACACCTAGGCTGGACAGCAGTTCTTTGGAAATGCCCTGTGTCTCCATAGTGAGCGGGTTTTACTCAGTGCTCCTGGCAAGCACCAAGCTGGACCCTCCCTGCTCACGTAAACCAGAAAACGCTGTAGGTGAGGAGGCTTTACAGAGCCTGGAATCTCACCAGATGAGCCCCTCTGCAGAATAACACAGGCTTTGCATTCTTGGGCTTCATCCAAGAAGAGGTGTCTGATTAAATCATTCACTCTTTACATTTAAATTCCATGGATCAGTTTCATGGAGAACCCAGGCTAGTGACCAAGCTGCCAAGAGCTGGGTCAGGGGCTCACATTTTGTTAAGAATCAGCATCCCATTAAGCTTGCTGCAGATTAATGAAAAAAAGAAAGAAAAAAGTCTTGGTGACACAGCTGCATCACAGGTCAGTTTAGACTGAGCCAGAAGACAAGCTGGGCATTATTTTGTCTTGCCTTTGACTGAGATTTTGGGAACACTCAAAAGGGAAAAAAAAAGGACAAATTCTGAATATTCTAGAAATCCAAGAAAATCAGGAAGAGTGGGTGATCAGGTTTTTTTCCAGTGATCATTTAATGTCCCTTGAACAGGGTGACATGAAGGGCTGATGAGGAAGAGTCTCTGCTGGGAGCTTCAGCTGCAGGGAGAGCTGGGATGTCCTGCTCTGGGGATGATGGTCTGAGCTACAGGCTGCTTGTCCACATGTCCTTTCTTTTGGTATATTTTTAGTGGGATTGCATATATTCACTAAATGCTACAACAAACAATGTGATACAATGCAATGAGAAGTATTAGAAAATAAAACTGAAGGGAGAGCAATAATTTCTCCCTTCACACAGCACCTTTCATTCGAGGGTTGCAGTAATCCTTGTAACCCTTGTAAATATGAGACCACCATCAGTTAGGTAATATTATAAACAAATTTTATAAGCTGCTATGTTGAGACATAGGAGCCTACAATTTTTAACAAATCAAATCTAAATTGAGACTGCCAGGCTCCCATTTAGGTACCAACAGTCTGCTACCCTACACCACTGAGTTCCTGACTTGCTGCACAGACAGGAATGAGAGCTGGTGAGTAGTTTTAAAACAGTAATTTATTCAGGTTGGCTAAATAAGAGTTTAAAGGCTTCTGTTTTATTTTTAGATCTCAGCCAGAGAAGTGAAGCCACAGGCCCTAACCATAGAGCTGGCAGCAGGCGCAAAGAGCTTCATTCTTGATTCCTCACCACTGCAAATCTCAGCATCTCTTTATAGAGACACTACCCATTCCCCTACCTTGTAGACAAGCTACAAATAAAGGCACAGAGAATGGGCTGGTGGTTTGGTCTCCTTAACTCCACTACTGTGTGAGTAACTAGGGCTGGTGAATACAATAAACATTTTACCTTGCTGTAGACATTAAACCATTCTGGGTGGTGATTCATCTTCTCTGCTTGTAGAGCAACACGTGTCATAAATCCAAAAGCCTAGGGAAAGAAAGAACAAAGAGGAAAATACTCCACCTGTCAGGATTGGCAGTGGATTGGCAAGATTCACTCCGAAATCTCAAAATCTCCTCAAGATGCCCCAGATGGTTGCACCTTGGATCTGTGTGTGGTAAAGAGGCATTTGAACTTCTCATGCCACTGGTGCATTTCACAATATGGCTGAAATGATCCCCTGCAGACCCTGGTAAATCACCCTGCTCTATGTGACTTAGCCCAGGACCCAAAGCTATTGCATGACAGCAGTGATTTTACCTCTGGCATCAGCAGGGATTTTAAATATCCATCTCAAGTCACCCATCTCCTACTGCATCTTAGAAATGTGCCATTTCTAATTAAGCACCATGCCACAGTACGACCAACACTGCTTCCAGAAACACATCCCTCCATTTAACCATTTCGCTATTTATTTCACTGAGGAGAAAAAGGCAGCAGGTGAGCCCCTCCCTCTGCTTTATGAGACATATTTTCCCTTTAAATGAGTTAAAATAGATCTTCCAATCCCCTGTCCCTGCATGCTCCCCCAGGACGCAGGTTTTATCATAGGCTCAAAAGGAAAATAATAGCAGGCCCTTGCCAAAATACTTAGGAGCAAATCACTGCATTATAAAGAAAATTAGAATGTTCATGCAAATCAAGACTGTGATTACGCAGTGGGGCCCGATGGGCCTGGGAGCGTGAGCAGGACACAGGCAGCAAGCTTTGTTCATACCAAACTCCATCCATTGGGTTCAGGACCTGAATTAACATGCAAACCTGGAGGAACATCCACATTACAGTCTGGTTCATATTATAATACAAGCTACACAAAACCATACCTGATTTAGGTAGGTTTTCAGTGCTAATTTATGGAAGAGAATGCATATAGCCCACATTCCACCAAGTGATGGCCATTTCAAACAAACATGTGGTCAATGAATAACATATAATGGTTGATAATAGTTTCAAGTCTTTTTCCCTCTCACAAATTGCAAAAACCTTTAAGGAAAAAAAAAAGAATTGGTGCCTGGATGAAGAATGACTTTGTTGGTCGCTTTGCCAGTCAAATGAATGCAAACGTTATAATCAGAGAAAATCATTCCAATGAGGTTTGTCATTTGGAAATCACCAAACTGTCAGCAATTAAAAAGCTTTTTTTCTTTGACCCAAGAGCTTTCCAAAATTCAGAAGAATCTAACTTCCCTTGAAGCTCTCGCTTGGTTTAGTTTTACTTTGAGTGAACAATTACTTTTAAAAATTTGCCCATGTTTCAGCAGCATGCTTTGAAGTAGAAAGCTGCAAGTTGTACATCAGATGTTAGCAATGATTTGGAAAAACTTCTCTATTAATAGTGTTGATTTAAATGGTTTTAAAGTGTCCGTGATCTTAATAAGAATGCTATTCCCAACACAGCAATTTATACACAGATATATCCTCAAAAGTTTAAAACAGTGATGTATCTGCAACCAAACTGCCTGTACAGAAACAAATAGCAAGGGAAAAAATAAAAATAGATTTATAAAACTCCCTGGTAGGTTTGTGTATGCCCTATTGGTGTCTGTTCATCCCAGGAACTCACCCACCCATGTACAGACCCAGGTCACACTGCAAACAGTCACTGATGGTGAGACAATAATCATTGCTCCAACGAAAGCACACAGAGAGAATTACACAAGCAAATTACTCTAAAAAATTAATTTTCTCTATATACCTTCCTCTACACTTCAGACAAATCCTCCTCATCAGTAGACCACCAAATCCCCCCAGTCAGTGTACCAACATGACATCCCAGTGCCCCTTCCCCGCAGAGTCGAGTCTCCAGCTGGATAAAATGGACATCAGTCACAAAACTGTTCATCCTACCTAAGACTGCTCAACTTGAGGCTGTCCAGCTCATAAAAAGGGATAAATTCCAGCACAGAGGACTCTTCCCAGGACATGTGCTGCTGCTTGTTACTCCAGCTGCCTGCAACTGTCCCAACCAGGGCAATCCAGTGTCACAGTGAAGGACGAAGCCTGCCCGCCTCCGTGCATGCCCTGCTCTGCTTGGAAACGTTCTCCCTCATTGCACATTACCCATAGCAACTTACCCCTTGCATTTTAGTTTACTTTAATTACACACAAAACGTATCTCTCACTAAAAATATGAGCTATGGTTCTACTGAGCAATTTCACCAACACAATCTCCATTAAGGTCTTAAATACTTCCTTTGCTAATTAAATGAATTGGAATGCTATTGTTTATTAATCACCTTTATATTTGTAGAGCCTTAACCTTTCTTTGGGAAAATACAACTGGCTCTGGAAGGAAAAGATCTTTAGGTTTGATTAGATATGAAAACACTATTACACAAAATCAGTTTGGACATTTCTTCACGTCTTGAAACTTGATCGGTAATTTGGTCTAATTGGTGATCAAGGAAACTATCTTGTGATCAATTAAAGTAATTACCGCATTCCGGCAACACAACCAACCTTAATTTGAGCAGGAGTCTGCACTTCTTCAACTTTAATTAAAAATAATGAAAATTATTATGCAGTCTGCAGTGCAAGATCATTGTCAAGACTGCACTGATGGACAGAGTTTATCAGACCATCACACATTTCTTGATGAAAATGGGACAACTACTTCACTCATAACAGTGAGACTCAACACAGTCTTGACTTTCACTCTAATAATAACAGGGATCTGCAGTCCCTTGGTCTCAGACAAGAACTTTTCTGATTTTTCCTCAAAAATAAAAAGACAGGAGAAAGAAAGGTTTTGTGCATTTTCTAGAAGCCATAAAGAAGCATTAAAAGAGACTTCTATGAAGTAAATACTATGAAGTATTCTGAGTACTCTGGTTTTTCAGTAATATGCATATTATACACATTTTTAACCTAACCCTTTTAGGACATTTGGGCTAAAATAGTACCCAGACATTCAGGGAACCCCACATAAGTAGATCACACCACCCAAGGGGTGGCAGAGGGCAGAGTCCCTGCAACGAACCATGAAGAGCAATAGAAGCAAGGAGGGAAGCAATCCTGCATGGACAAGATGTCTTGGGTGCACTGGTACATCTCTTCCCTTCATGTCTTTCAAGATCATGAAGGGAGGAACTAAAAACTGAAATGGTGTTTCAGTCATAACATCACATCTAAAATGTTTCTTAAATACTAGCACCCCTAATATGTCTCCATGAGATAAAAATCAGGGCTACTCTTAGAAAAACAAGCTAACCTAAAAAGTGAAAAAAACCCAAGGTAAACTTTAAAAGAATTCAGCTATCTCATAATGTTTTGTGACGGGTCAAGCTGCTCTTGAAACTGATATAATCCACTATCACAAAACAAGACTTAATGTTACTTTTGTTGCCTGAGAATGGGAAAACCAGGGCCAGACACTTTGCTGTCAGACGTGGGAGGAAAGATGAAATTCCATCCACCCCTGTGCTCCACACAGCACTGCACAGCTCTGGGAGAACCGCGGGATCCCGGAGCTAATCTGCTATTTTTCTTCCTTTCACACTTCTTAAGCAAGGAATCCATTCATCTTACTACTTTTTAAACACGCTGCTTTTGTACAATGCTTGCCAACATTATCTTGATGAGTTATACATCAAAGGCTCACAGGTCGTTGTGTTGTGCTCATACATCACCCACCGCAAGTCCCCCGTGATGGATCACCCCCGCTCATCTCCAGAAGAAAGCAGCTGACAGTACTTGACTCCATGTGGAGATATTTAAGCAAAACAGCTGAAAGGCTCAACAGTATAACCATGCACACTTTTTATTTGTTTGTTTGTTTTAAAACGAAGTGTGCACTCGGGCTTCTTAAATCCTCTGGATGCCCAGCCAAGGAAAGCATGTGCTAATCACAAGTACATTAAGGTTTCTGCCTCCCATCTGTCATTATAATGCTGGAGGTAGCATTAACCCTGACCTTCTGCAGTGTGAGGGCTACCTGTCTTCCCTTCCCCCGCCACCCAGGCTGCATCTGTACCATTTATCAGTGGGAAATTAATAAATTACTCAGGTTACAGTGACACTGTCACAAAGGAGATGACTACACCTCACACATTTGCTCTCTCCTCTCACCTGAGTTGAAAGTACCCAAGGTACAGCATGTATCCTCCTTAGCAGTTTGACATTTGAAACAATAAAATCAACCATTAAGGTTCACTCCCAAACTCCAGAAGCTTTCACATATCCAGCTGACATTACTACCTAACAGTGAGCTACAAGCCAGCAGATAAAAGGAAAAAGCTCTTTAAAGTCAAGATATTGTAAGTCAGGATTAACTCCGAGTCACGAGGGCTCTCACGACATTTTCTCTTGTGCTCTCAGGAAAATATTGGATTTGTTTTATTGTGATTCTATTTACTCCATCACTAAATACTTTTATCGTATAAACATGCATAAATCATGTCACAAAGCTACACTCTTCATCTGAAAATGGCAACATAGTTAAACACAAAAAAGAGGAATCTAACTAGTATTTAGAAAGGTGATGGCAGCACAGAAGGATATGCATTCATTCCCAAAACCACATGCCCATATTGGGACTCTTCCCTGTTGGCATCATCAATCTGCCTGAACCATCCTCAGGGACACTGGATCCACATGGCATTAGATATTTTCCTCCCTTTTTTTTTTTGTCTGTGTCTGGATTCATATACAACATAAATTAGATTAACATCTTCTCATTGCTGCCCCCCTTTTTAACATCAATCCATGAACAGTGGGACAGTAATTAAGAATGCAAATAATCATGCACCAAAATAGAGCTAAACTCAGGTTACTCATGTCCCACATCTCTCTGCTGAGGCTTCAAGGCATGGACAAGGCAAATTAGGCATTGTGCCTACAATTCCCTACTCCCTCCATTCCACTCCATACTGGCATGGTAGACAACAGGGTCTGAAGGTGAACAACACCTGATGAACCACTGGTAGAAATTTGGTTTTCTCCTCTTTAATAGCTCGAGCAGCAAAATATTGTGAGTATTGCAACCCTCCCATTCCACAGCATCACTTGTGGCTCTTAACTTTTTAAGTGCTCTTAACTCTGAAGGATACTACTGAGGGGAAAGGATGGAAGAATAATACTAAAGACACTCTGGCATGGACAGAGCTGTCATTTCTGTCTTCACAGCAGTATCTGAAACTGTAAAAACCCCCACAACTCCAATTTCCAACTGAATTGTCAATGCTTTTCTGCATTTACAATGTTTTTTGAAAATCCAGAGCTGACCACTCGCATTCCCCATACTTATCTGCATACATAATTTACACAAAAGTGCAATGCTGCTTTACTCTCTAAAAAAGTTACCTGTTTATATTCCTATTGCAGCTGTAAACAGTGCTGTGTTAGATATGCAGTGGAGAACGTGCAAACCTTTACACCATGTTCTCCAAAGAACGCTGTTTCTGTCTCCCAACACTTGTTTACAATTATGTCAGCAAAGAAACCAGCTTGCCAGCTCTATATCAAACATTTTTGACAGCAAAAGCACAAACACTGATCTATTCTAAGTAGTTTGCCACTCTATGTAATCTTGGAAAAGGCATTCTTGCCTTTGATTCTAAAAATGTTTATACTTCGTACATTATGCAAATAGTTTTTATATATTAAGAAATAATGCAAGCAAAGCTCAAGTTAAATTAAATTCTTCAACAATAACCTTGCCAAAGCACTGATTTTCCTATTAAAAAAATTATTCCAATTTGTTGATCTTACATTGGATGAAACATACTGTAACAATCTTCATAATTTATGTCCTGCTGGGACACTATGATTTAAAGTAACATAATACAGACCAGCATCACTGCTAATCTAAACCACCTGACCAGATAAACAACAGTTTCCCCTTCTCTCTTCACCGAGAGTATTTCTGTTTATTGTCACATGATTTACCAATTTGAAGAACATGGAGAATAAATGGAGGCAGAGAGGAGCAGAGCTGGGAGGCACAGCCTTGCCTTGATGGGGACGTTTCTCACACAGGTACCGGCACAGCGGCAAGAGCCACAGGAGATGACAGATGGAAACTTCAGGAATGCTGTCCCAGGAAAAGCCCAGGCCACTTGTGGCAAAGGGAAGTTTGCACTCACTCAGTAGTCTCCAGAGCCAGTGCAGCACTAGACACAATACACTTCTGACAGTGCTTGAGAGGCAGCTCTGCAAAGGGATGGGAGCTCAAGGCTTCATCTTCCCAGCCCAGCAATGACCTAAGCTGTGACATCACAGAATCAGAAGGGCACAATGGTTTGGGCTGGAAG
The DNA here is from genome assembly GCA_013399915.1 of Illadopsis cleaveri. Classification (NCBI taxonomy): domain Eukaryota; kingdom Metazoa; phylum Chordata; class Aves; order Passeriformes; family Timaliidae; genus Illadopsis; species Illadopsis cleaveri. The sequence goes on from VXBB01006911.1 coordinate 62,996, forward strand.
GCACTTTAAACACCATCAAGTTCTAATCCCCTGCCACAGGCAGGAACATCTTCCACTATCCCAGGTTGCTCCAAGCCCCATCCAACCTGGTCTTGAACACTCCAAGGATGGGGCAGCCACAGCTTTTCTGGGCAACCTGTGCCAGGGCCTCAGCACCCTCACAGGGAAAAACTTCTTTCTATATTCAATCTAAATCTACCCTCTTTCACCTTAAAACCATTAACAGTCATAAAGTAGATGCAAGTGTCATTTGCCTCATCTGAGATTCAACCAGTTTGAAAAGCAAATTCAATTATTTTGCTATGGTCAATGGACATGGATCAGTGCAAGGAAAGGGACTTTAAGGAAGGTAGAGAGCACTCAGCTGCTGCACTTAAATCCTGCTCCTTGCTTTGCTCTCCTCCTCCTCTCAAACTCATTAAGTATGTAAAAACCCTTGTGTGCAATCTGCACAACAAACCTCAACATGATCTTTTCTAAGCCTGTTTATATCAGGATTTTAACAACTGCTGAATTTAGGCCTTCTTCCTCTTACTGATATGAATAAAACACAAAATGTTACACATATTGCCTTCTTCTTCATCACATCTTTACTTTTCCAGCAGCCTCCATGCTGAGGATATGGTAAGTGATTGCACTTGCCATGATTAGCTTTCATGAACAGAACACAGATAATATTCTTGGTGATCCAATAAACAGACTTTACACCAAAACTAATCACCTGTTCCACCAGAAAGATTTATAGACCTGATGGAGTAGAAGTGAGGGAACATGGAGATGTCTTAAGGCAGCATAAAAACTTTCCGGAAGTGATAAAAGTTTCAATGCCAATACAACCATATTACAAAATACATTAGTTTGTTTATAGGTAGATAAATATAATGATAGCTGCCCATAAGAACTCCTGCAAAATAAGTAGATACCCTAAGTCCCAACCACATCTGGTCTAGGACATGTGCTATTTGTAATGCATCATTTCATATCAAAATATAGAAAATAAATGCTTTTATTTTTTCTCTTTTTCCCCAGGTCCCTCAGCACTTATAAACACAGACTAATAAATATAATTTTATTTATTTAAAATTGTACATCTCTGAATTACATTTTCCAGAAAAAAAAGAGGGAAATAATCCCAGGTTTCAAGACTGAACTAGAATATGGAAGAAATTCCTCAGCCACGTCATAATCTCAATGCAGCTCTCCACCTCTCAAGCCATTTTTGCATGCCTTGTGTTAAAAAATGGAATATAAAGGTTGCCCTTAGGACGTTTGCACCAAATAAAATAGCTATTTCAAGAAACATGACATTTTAAAATGAGCTTTTTGCACCCTACCTAAAAACATGAAATAACACAGTGAAGTCCCCATTAACTGAGCACCTGCTAAAGTAATCAGGCACTTAAAATAATAAACTCTCTTGGCTGCACAACTGAAAGAACAATGATAATTTGACTTGTTAAAACTAATGTTTGGTCCAGTAAATTAAACCCTTGGCTGTACTGTAATAAAGCCATCACACAAACCACAATAAAAATAAAGTAGTAACAAGGTGCAAGGAGTCCCCAGTTCCAACTTTCTGAATTCAGGCACCTGAGCCCTCTGCTAAAGCAAAGGACAATGAATCATCCTCAACAGCACAGTGCCAGCCCATGACACAAAGGTATCATAAAACAGAGCAAATCAGAATTTATTTAAGTGAATGTTCCACTTCTACGTCTCTCAGACCCTCTGACTTTTACAGAGTGCAGGTATGGTGTAGAAGAACAGAGAAATTCATTATCCCATCAACATTTTGCATGAAACAGATTTGACTGGAGCAGAACAAAATATTCTGCAATTTTCCTCAATTTTTTTTTTTACTCACATGCGAAGGAGTGATTTCATTCTGTAGACATGAAAGTGAAGTTCACATGCCATCCATGCTGTTGATAACACAGGGATGCTCAGACAAAATTCTCCTTGGTCTTTCGGCCAAGATTACATATACTATCAGTTTAATATCCAACATCTTCTCTGCTGAGCATCCAAGGGCAATCATATCCTGCCTCTGATAATCCTCTAAATCTCTGCCATTTATGATCCTAAGAACACATCAAAGAGTGGTAAGAAAAACTTTGCTTTATGATGGATTAAAAGAAGATGTTGGTTTCATGACCATTTCATCTTCCACTATCCTGTCGGCTTCTTTGGTTTAGTTTGTTTCTTTAAAGACAAGTTCAGCAATTCAAACATGCAACAGAGAAAACATGATGGAGATCTGGACAGGTCTTCCCATCATTCTCTTGACCAGGCCAGAAGCTAAAAAGATCTAGAGATTTGCAATAAAGCAAACTAAGGACCATTTATTGCAGATCCAATCAGGGAATCAATCAATTCACTCAATTGAACTGCTGAAGGTGTCCTACTGTACAGTCAGAACAAGTTTTAATGTTTGGACATCTTTTATAGTAGAACAGTTTAGACAATGCACAGGGGCAGTGAACTCAGGAGGAGACTTGGGCTGGCACTGGGAGGCTGCTAATTTATATTGCACCATAAAATTCAAATGTTATTTTGCAAACAAGATATTTCAAGTCTAGAAACAACACATCATTTGGGGAAAAAGAGTAGGACAAGAATTTTCCCAGACAAGATGGGGCATCCTCCAAGCTCTGCACACTTGGGTCCCTTGCCTGCTTTGCCATGTCCACTGTTCCCTCTGGGATCTCTAGGTCACCTTGACCTGAGCATCATCTCCTGTCTCTGCTCTTTGGAAGAATGGCTGGAGAGAAAAGGATAAAAGCAGCTAGACTGAGCTGTGTTATTAGGACAAGGCTCACCTAACTGCCAACAATTCAGGTACTCAACTGCACTTAACATTATCCACTGTCTTCTGACCACTTCTTACTTAACATTATCCACTGTCTTCTGACCACTTCTTATGCTCCAAGCACACACCTGAAAGTGACAGAGTATGTTCAATGAGCAATATTTTGAGAAGTTCTATGGGGTTTTTGTTGGTTGTTTTTTTACCAGAACACAAAGGTTTCTCTGGGCAACCCACACTGTTTGTATATTGGTCCATCTGGAAATGGACACACAGGCTCAGGAGGGGAGGCAAATAGTAATTCTGAGTCCTCCAGTGAACACCAAATTTCTTTCAGAAATTCATATGAGCACACCACAAAGGGAAACCCTTTGTACAACTCTTGGGTTTTTCGTTAGATTGGCGGAGACATGACATGCATAAACCCAACATTCAGGGCTCGTACAGTTCACAGTATTTTTACTCACCACAAGCACCCACCCATTGTAAGACAGAGTAAATGTTCCCTCAACCAGAGACACCTTGGACGTACACAGACATATATTTAACTGTCTGCTGTTATTCTCACCCCAGTCCTAGGGAAATCACGGTAGATCATGTAATCAGGACTTTTTCCTCTGATCCTAGGAATAAGTAACATTTTCCTTCAAAGCATCCTTAGCAATAAATAAACCCAACAGTGCAGTGCTGACTCAGCACAGGGCTTCCCATTCATCACTGTGCTCCCACCAAATCCCTCCAGGACATCACAACCAGCTTCGTGTTTGTCCAAAATGACTTTTCACCTCAGCCAAACAAAACTAAAGGAATAAAGGCCAAGTGGAAGAGGAAGAAAGGAAGCTCTCCCCCAAAAGAGCCACGTGAAGTGGGTTTGCAGCTTTATAAAAGAGGGCTGAAAAACCTCCACTCGCCTCGCCCTGATAAATGACGGCCCTGCCAGTGGCTTTTCAGAGCAGATGTAACGTTTTAGCCAAACGTGATTGTTTGTGAAAGAAATAATTCTGATCAAAACCCGAAATTGCAGCCAGCAGAAGAGCTGCACTTCGTCACGCTAATCCGCCCTGACGGGGAGCGGCGAGCGGAGATTCCTACTGCGAGAGGAGCAGATGCGAAAGGTCAGCGCCGGCCCGCCACTTCAAACCCCTTAACGTGTAAAACAGTGTGCATTAAAGCCTGAACCGGCTCACGGCGGGATTAACGGATGTCCGCTAAGTGGGTTTGATGTGCTTTTGGTGAGTAATGGTTAATTTTGAAATAGGGGCGTTGGAGTTTTATTTTAGTTTATTCTGCCAGCCGGAGTCCATTTTTAATTACGGCCGCAGAGAGTAATATCCCAAAGCGTGTTGCTCCTTTGTGGGAGTATGAGAAAGTGAGAGCTGCTAGTGCTAAAGGCAATTTACAGTTTGAAACTGTAGGCAGGCGTTGCTCCAAAAACAAGGGGATGCAAAAGGTTAAACAACCAGGATTGCATTTAACCAGCATCATTCCAGTGCCCCCATAAAAATAAATTTTATTGCATAAAGGAGTTTCAAGAAACCAGTTTTCCTTAACTGAAAAGATAAGAACATTCATCTGAGTGACCATCTTCTTCAAAAGAGGTAGTCATACTTGCATTTTCCCAAATGAAGCTATTCAACTGAATTCAAACCCAATGAATTTTCCCTTCATTTTCCAAAGGTGTTTTATCATGGAAAGTGCCCAAACTGTAGCTAAAATTAGATTGACTTGCTCCCATTTATCTCTTTGACCACTGTCCATATGGCTGATAGAACATTATTTGTTCTGTTTAATTGAAACAATCAATCTGTGCAGCTGAAAAAAAAGAGAAACTTTTCTTTTGCTACAAATCTACAAGACAGCTTGTGAGATCCAACAGGCATTTTGACAAATAATTTCTTTTGCATTTTCAGATCGATGCATGCAACAAGCATAAGACAAATGCTGTAATAATTTTCACTTGAGTGATAATAAATCCATCTGTTAAGAAAAGCATTTGTATTGGAGTCAACTGGAGAGCAGCCCAGAGGTCAACTGGGCAGATTTTAAGCAGTGGAGTGCATAAAAGGAGATACAACAGGTCTACTGAGGGGGGAAACTCAGCAATTAGAAACACCACACCACAATAATTATAAACAATAAAATAATGGTTTATTCTAGGGAGAAATATGACTTAGGTCATCAATAAAATGAGTATGCCATTTTGCCAAATGAGAATTACACTTAGGTCACAAAAAAAACCCCAAAAACCACCAAACCAACAAAAAACCACCCAAAACTAATGCAAACTCTACCACAACCAGGATGGGACATTTTGCATGATGAAGGAGATGAAGGACACATGGTGACTCGTGAGTCTTCAACTGAAAGACCATTATTTTTATTTAAATATGATTAATATTGTGACATTTTAAATAACGCTGGTGGCCTGACACCACTGGCAGTGCCACAATGAAATTATAATGGTGACATGGGTACTTTAACAGCACTTGTCACAGGCATGTAAGACATAAGGGTGGTGGCATCTGCACACACAGACTGTAGCAAAGAGGAGACAGGATATTCAACAGCACAAAGAGGAACCATCACCTGAAGGAGCTACAGGAGAGATGAGGAGGGATTTCTTACAAGGCATGGAGTGACAGAACAAGGGGAAATGGCTTCAAACTGACAAAGGGCAGGGTTAGACTGGATGTTGGAATGAAATTCCTCCCTGTGAGGGTGGGGAGGCCCTGCCACAGGCTGCCCAGAGAAGCTGTGGCTGCCCCATCCCTGAAGTGTTCAAGGACAGGCTGGATGGGGCTTGGAACAAACTGGGATAGTGGAAGATGTCCCTGCCCATGGCAGGGGTTCAAAATGTGATGAGCTCTGAGATCTCTTCCAACCCACCCCATTCTAGGATTCTATGGGTTTGTACACAGCAGACCATGATGGCTGCGAGAAGAAAATAAATACCTTAATTCCCAACTCCCAGCTCCAAGGATTTAATTTCTTCTTAGACCAAATCAGATCACACATTTCCACCACTACAGACCTCCAAGCTTTGCACAACTTCCTACTGCTGACTGCCAGTTAACTGGAAGCATCACTGGACACAGGACATGCTGACCAGAGCTCCAGTGTCATCTCCTCCTTCTCCAAGGCCAAGGAAGGAGTATCCTAAGTTTCCAAACAAGCCATCTCCCTGGAACCTCTGATTTCATTCCCCCAGACCCTGCACTACCTTTGTCCCACGGGCAGTGGCAGGCAGCAGCACGGGCAGGTGGATCATGTCCAGGTCCCACAGCTGTACCCTGACCTGCCGACTCAAAGGCGAGACTCTTATTTACTCAGTCAATCCCAAGAATAAACTCAAGGAAGGTGTGACCATCCAGGAATCATATATTTTTACTGTGCTTTGCTCTGAGACACTTGATGCAGTTCATTGACTGTGTTTCAGCCTGCAAGTTAACCTCTGCCAGTCCCAGAAACTTCACTATCAGTTTCTAATAAAAGAAAATGTCAACAGGCAAATACGCCCAAAATTCATTATGTTCAATACAAAGATATTCCCAACTCTGTAAACCCACTCATAAATAATTCTGATTTATTATATATCGGTTATTGTATTCATAAACGCTAGGAAGTTAGTGAACAACATAACTACCAACAGAAATACTTTCATAACTTTGCAGGTGCACAAATCATAGCATATGGGAGAGGACTCAAAGGATAATGGAAAATGAAGCAGTTTCAGAAAGCCTATATGAAAACCAGCACCTACCTAGCTGGATAAAAAAATAATTTATTTTTAGTCGACAGGCAATCAAATGCAAAATTCTACTAGCAGAAGGAGCTGGCAGAGCAATACTACATTAAAAATGGCAATTCTCCCCAAAATGTATGAAAATGGGTCCAACTTTCGATTAGCAGAAGTGAGAGTTGGGCTGAGGCTGCTCAGGCTTTGAGGTTAAACACAACTGACACAGGCTGCACCTGAATCCAATCACTCCCCGGGCTCTGAGAAGATTCACACGCGAGGACTAAATTTGTCACAAATGGGTTGGTTTCCGATCCTCCTGTAGCCAACTTGCTTTATTCTGACCCCCATTTAACAAATCAACTTAATGGGCACTGGGAGTGCTATAAAACTTAACAATGGAGTGACTTTAACTTTTAAAATATAGTTATGAAGCAAAATGTTGGAGAGCTCCTTCAATACTGGAAATCAAATTAAAACTAGACATTTTTTAACAGTCTTGACAGATATAATCCTGGTTACCATGTAAATTTATGGTAAGCTGCTGTGATATTAGCCACAGGTGCTACTTTTAATATATGGCCTGCATCTGGCTGGGAATAAAATATCTCAAGAGGACTGAAAATGACCTCACTATCAGACAATGGGGAAGAAAAAAACCCACAAGACCGCTGTGGCATATAAAAAGCTGGAGATGTGATCCACAACTGAATATTTACCATAAAGTTCATTTTAACTCTGCAGACTGTAGGTTAAAAGACATAATGTTTTCAATACATAAAAGGCATGGACGTATTTCAGACAAACAGCCAAAAGATTAAGCACATAAAGTGGCAACAAAATACACTGCCTATATGTATAAAACCAAATTTTCCAACCTTTGATGAATGTAAAAAACAAAGCAATGTGCCAGGAGTAGAAAGAGCAAGGACGAACCCAGATTATATTTAAGGCACTGGCACCAAGTACTGCCATTGAAAGAAATCAAGAGTATGCATTGCACATCCTATCAAATTCGTTTGGACGTGTACTGGGATCATACAACAAGGATCATCAATTTAAAGGGACAAATCTGAGCATGTCTCTCTACAGCCAAAGGAAAAAAAAAATTGGCATCACCAGGAGGGAAAAAAAAAGGCATGTACTATAACATGCACTGTGTGATTTTTTTCTCCCAGATTCCAACCAAGAGAGATAGCAAATCTGGAAAGGAAATGCAAAGTGAGAATAATAACTTATTTAATATTCCTAGACTTTTTGCACATCTTTAAATATGTTCTCAAAACCCACGACACAAATTGCACTGAGACATGTGCCTCTACTCTTAGTGCACAGCATTTCCGTAACATCCCCTCTACTCAGGCTCATCTTCCACCTCCACCCTCTTGCCCCAAAAGACAAAAAAATGTATCTGAAATAGCTTTAAAACTCTTAGAGCATTTGATTTCCTGTCATTTTAGAAAATGACGTTAGAGGTCTTATGGAGACTTCCTACACGATCTTTTTTTCTTTTTTTTTTTTCCTAAAACAAACTTAATTAAAAACTTACCCTATAAAAGAAAGCAGCTGTAAATTCTGAACCTGACCATCAGCAAACTTGCCCACCTTTGTAATTTCCTAACTGCATTTGCTGCCTTGGTGTGATTACCTACGGAAACGCAATCACACAGGCAGTTGCCCCTTAAACCCTCTGGTCAAATCCAACCAAGTTTGACAAGAGACATGAAAGTCTCAGAGCTAAGATGCTCCTGCAAATTCAGGGAAAGTGAGCAGCTGGATACAGGACCCAAACTGAGCACTTGGCATCCTGCATTCACAGCCCTTTGCAGCCCAGGACTGAGTTTGAAATGAATCTTTAAACCAAGCCTGTCCCCTCTTTCAGATCACTGTTCCCAAGGTGAACTGACCTGAAATGCTGGGAGAAGTTACCAGCACGATCTGGAGGCATAAATTAACTTTCTTTCTTTCTCTCAATTCCCAATTTTGTTTGAGCAGACAGGAAGCAGAGGGCTTACTCCACTAGAAGAAAACCATTTTGTTTCAGTAGCACAAAAATGTGAATGGATGAGAGCATCCCTTCATGATGCTACACCATGGCCTGAAAACCTCACCAGCCAGTCTTCCCTGCAGCCTGGGACAGAGGCCCCAGAGAAGCTCCCTGATGTGGCTGTGACGTTTGTAGAGGCTCATGAGCACCCAGATGCATAGCAGGGATTGGGACTTGCCATGGAGTGCTCCAAGCCCACCTCCTCTTCAAAACCTTGCTCACAGCCTGAGGTGGCTGCCAAGGACATGTTCCTTTGGAAAAGGGACTCAACCCAAGGGCTTTGAGCGAGTGCATCCCATTGAGGGTCCTGGAGGTAAAAGACTCCAGAGTCTTAACTCATCACTGCCTACCTGCCACTCCACAGTGGCAACAGCTCAGGGCAATTGCAAGGAGGAATGGAGGCCTTGGTGCCATCAGCACAGCTCCTCTGGACACAGCACTCTCCTCTACAGCTGAATTGCATTTTTGCCCCCCACCACTGATGTACTTTATTTTATTCAAGATGCAGAACACCAACCCACCAGGAGCCTGCCTCACATAATGGGAACATACAGCCAATGCTGTCCAGTCCCCCAGGACTGGTGCCTGGTGGGCATCCACAGCAACAAAACCAACCAAGGGCTTTCAGCAGAAACCCCAGGCTGGTTTCCAGCTTATTTCAGAGAATTGTACCATCAAAGTCCATTTTCATGAAAATGTATCTTCAGACTAACAAACACCATCAGTGCTTTTAAATTCTGGGTTACAAACCAATTCCCTGAGCCAGAAGTGTCATTAGCTTGTCAGCCTTACCAAGGCAGCTCACTGCTGATCGCTTTTAACTGAGCTAATCTCAGCCTGAAAGCTTCGGGAATCTAAATAACTCTTCTTGTTTCACAGAAGTTTCATTTCATTCTCATGCTGAAAATAATATATATAAACCAAGCTCATGTCCACACATTTGCACAACTTTATAATAAAAGTTGTGTTTATATTCTTAACATCTGTTGACATACACAGACTTTGTAAACCTGGCATAGATTTTGAAGCCACAGAATTTTCCATGCATCATGAACATTATCTGCAAGAAGCAATAAAAAAAATAGCAATGAATACATTAATCATACCAATATCATCTGCAAAACATAAATTTGAAATACCTTTCATGTCAGCTCAACTTTTTTCTTTTTTTTTCTTTTTTTTTTGGTGGGTGTTGTGTGTATTTTTGGGGGTGACTTTTTTTTTTCCACACCTGATTTTACACCATCTGTAAAATGGCAGCAAGAAGATCACTGAGGAAATGACATTTCTCAGTTCTGTGACTTTTACTAAACACTTTCAATCCTGTAACTAGAGTATTTATTACTTTAAATGGAAGCAGTTGTACCTGCAAGTTCCATTTTTTCATTGCAGGACTAAATTCTCCCAAAGTACAAGGCAGGTATAGCTCCACTTTTGTCATTTGTTTCCTAGGTTGTAGCAAACACAGTATTTACTAATAGTCATTATAAATACAAGCATATGTGCATAATTTAATAAAATTAAGCATACATGCATAATTTAAATTTATTTTCAGCCTCAACTTATCGAAAGGCAAATACCTGCTCTCTAATACCAGCTAAGGATCCAATGCCCTTGGGATCTGCATGTTGAACGTGCTCCTGGACTACGAGAACAGGAATGATTTCTGCCCTCTGCACTGCAAAGGGGACACTGCAGTAAATCCATAAAAATCAACAGGTGAATTTCTGCCCTTAGATATTCACATCTACACTTGATCCAAGCAGAGCTGCCCAGAGCACCCACCTGCATGGCTTTTTCTCCCAGCTGGGGGCAGAAATTCCATTTTGAAGCCAACTCCCAGCCTCTGCTCTCATTTCTGCCTTACATCCATGAAAGCAGCGAAGAATGAAAGACACTGTTCTAATATTTCCCAAACAATTCAAGTGGCAATTTTTTAAAGTACTGTTCTCACAACTACAGGTACTAGAAGTATAAACATAGAGTTCATCATTTACCAATAAGCTACTTTAAATATACTCAACTTCCTGTACTGGAATGTGCTCCATCCACCTTCAAATCAGGAAGACATATGGATATCTATCCATGCTAACACAAATCTATGCTGTAAAAAAGAAATACAACTTTGTAAATTTTTGTCAAAGCAATGCCTTTTCCAGATATCTGCTGGTGCAGGACACTGATTTGTCTCCTCACCTATCTGTTGGCAGACAGGGACTGTCTAAATCCATCTGATCAAACTGAGTTATTCATTTACAGTGGGCAAAACTGCTTTTTAATTAACTTTGGGGGCAACTTCATTTCTGGTTGTGTTGAAGCAACAAAGACTTTGACCATAACCAGGCAGAGATGCCATTTCATGAATATTCAAAGCCAGACAATCTCAGCCCTTCCAAGGGTCACTTCTACCCCGCCTTGTTCCTGGTTGCTCCAGCCCCCAGCTGCCTGCACATCTCACCAAGGCTTCCTGTGAGCTCCCTCTCATGGGCTTCTCCCCTTCACTGCCCTCTGAATGAACTGATTTGGTTCTATTTGCTCTGTATTAACATTCAGGTTAAGAATGTACTCAGGGCTCTGGACATGCTCCCTGGACCAGCACTGTCCTGCTAATGAGCTGGATTTTTCTGCAGTTGTTTTCTCTTTTGCTTTCTCCCAGCTCACCTCACCCACCTTCTCTCTAATGCCTGGGCTTCCTCACTGTAACAACTACTGAAACAGCAAAAGAAGGGCCAGCGTTACAAATTGTTGTTTATCCAGCTCACTGTGGTTTCCTAAAACATCTTGTTCTGGGTTTAGGCACAGCCATATAAATAAACAGCTCACAGCACAGCTCCTGGTGCCCACACACACCAACAAACCCACAGCATCCCCACACTGGAGCTTGCCATGTCCCTCTGTAGTGAGGGGAAGAGTCAGCTGGGTAAGACCCATCATCCCAACAAACCCCTGGAAATTCTTTCCCTCTCAGAAAGAGCTCACCCCTCCCTCAGAAATAAAACAGAAAGGAAATGCATCCTCTGGGAACGTGACTTTTCCTAAGCAAAGTCATGATTCCTTAGAAGGGAATTTTCAGGGAATGTAGCTGAACAGGGATCTCAACACAAATTCAGTATTTCTAAAGCAAGTTTGTAACTGATGTCTGAGACAAGTTCTTGCCAGTGTTAGATGTGGCTCAGGATCCTGTCTCCAAACAAAAAACCAGTGAGGTAAATAAAAAACAGCACTCTGTGCACTCTGTGTGCCAAAGGCACTGCAAGATCAGCTATTATAACTCAGTCAAGGATATACTAGAACTCTGTCTTCCTGTTTAGAAGGTGAAACGTTCCTATTTTCCCCATCTTACTTGCCAAAAGCTTCTGGTCTTCCTTATATTTACCCATTTTTCTCACGTATTTCCCTGACAAAAATAATCCCCGCTGCCCAACAGTTATGCATTTCCAGCATTTATTTATGAGTGCTAGTAACAAAAAAAAAAATCAGGATCAAATACTGCTTTGTCTGATTCCGCAATACCAACCTTGACCTTGAGCTGAATATTATAATCAAGAAACTGTAATATTAGAACAAATCTACTTATCAACTACAAAATGGAATTAATTTACTCCACCTTATGAGATCAGAATCTGACAGCAATTCATCAGGGCAAATCCAAGAGGATTTGGCCCCACCAGGATACTCCCAAACTTCTGAATATAAATATTTTCCCATCAGGATAGTATGGAAATTAAAGCAATTACATTTCCTTTATATTAAAAGTGGCATATAACAATCATTACCTGATTAAAATTTTTGAAATTGAACTCCTTGTAGATGGCATCTCTTTCTCCCAGCTCAGACCAGCCTGAAGCTTTGAGATCCAGTAAAACTTGGTTCCTTTCCTCTGTTGTCAACCAGTGAGACTGGGAGGACTATTGAGGGAAAAAAATAAAGGCACGGCACAAGTGAGGCTGAGGTTCTCTTCTGTACAACAACAAGAAAACCACACAATGAAATTGTGGTTATGTATTGTGCAAAGGTGAGGATGTGGAAAATTCACTGTGCAGTTTCTTACTGTTTAAAATTTCACAGACCAGTTTAATCTAAACCAGCCAAACCCTGCCATTTCTGTTTGGGCACATCAGTTCAGCCAAGTGCTTCTGTACAAAACTAGTGAAAAGCAACAGGCTCTTTCCCAGGAATGAAGATGGACATCAGCATACCTGTACCCTTGGTCATCTGAATTATCCAGATGTTGTAACATCACATTTAGTTTTCAAATGTTCCGTTCTGTCTGGCAAGTAAAGGATGATTTACATTATTTGCTAAATGTACAATTAAAAGGCAAAAAAATATCAAGAAATACCTATTTCAAAAGAGAGAAGAAAAATAGGAGATTGCACTCTAACTACTTTGTATTTTACTATTTTAAGTGGGAACAGACTTTAAGACAGCACACGCTGTGGAGTTCTACAAGGAACAAAGAGCTTTGTAACTAAATTAAAAGAAAAAAAAAGGCAATACAGACACAATTACAAAAAGTTTGAAGCTACTGGTAAAAGCACTTGCATTCTGCAAGGCACCAGTGTTTACGTATGGCTTACTTGAAATGATAGGAGTCCTCCTGATGCCACTTGGGAGCACAAACGTGACAGATTAACACTCTGCTTAAATATCTGAATCATGGGCTGACCCACACACAAGGCCAGAGCCAGACACAGAGGAACATGCTGTGGGGCCTTTGGAAGAGGTTTAACACCTTTTCTAAAAGCAGGGACTAAGAGCATGAGCCCTTCCTCAGGAGGCCTCAGACTCTCATGACAAATGCAGCGCTTTAGTGGGAAGAACCTTTCTCCCCAGTACAGTTACATTCAGATTGGTTTCGTCCTCATTTTAGCAGCGGGGCCAGCTTTGTGAGATCCTCTAGAAAGGCAGTTTTGCTTCAGAGGTTCACGCAGACACGGGAGGCCAGTGAGGACCTGCGGCAGCTCAGGAGTTTTCACCTTTTCCAGCCGGTGCTCCAGCGGGAGCCCCGGTGCCACCAGATGGGGCTGTGAGTCTGAGCAGAGCAGGAATTAACGCAATTAGTGCGACCTGAGCAAGGCCTTAAGATACACGAGGGCCAAGGAGCAACATTTTCACCAATAACATAGGATAAAAAGCCCCAAATGGAGTGAATCAATCTAACAGCAATACTGCTGCTGTTTGTGTTCAGGGGGATACAGAGATGTAACAAGAGATGGGCTTCACAGGTCCCAAACTGAACTAATTTAGGCTGTTTACACTTTGAGCCCAAAACGTTGGGCTTGCAAGAACACATATTTCAGATTTGTCATTGCTATAACTGCAGTCATAGGCATAAATTTCTTACATTCTTCTTTTTTTTTTTCAAGCACATACAAAAATCACCAAAGCAAAAGGCTGTCTTGAAACGTAGTTTTATCTGGCACGAGATGAAATTAGTCTGCAAATGCACAAAAAATCATGAGGGTGGGTGGGGTTTTTTTAGAAATAGCAAAGTCCAGTTCTTCAACCAGGACGCAACACAAAGTCCACTCCTCCAGCTGGCACAGAGATGCCCTGTGCCAGCTCTGGGGACACTGTGGTGCACTCCTGGCACCTCCCTAACACATGGCCATTGACAAGACAACACCGTGACTTGAAATTCAATCACGGAGTTTTTAACAGGAATATAGAGTCTGATGCAGGCCCTGGTGAACACTGAGCACGTTTTGCATTGTGGAGGCCACGTCCTGAGTCAGCCCCTTGACACATCACGATGGTCAGAAAGAAGCAAAGAAAAAGATAAAGCGGGAGATTCCAATTGTGTTTCCACACTCACAGCCCTCAGCAGCTCGTCACAGGCATGGCCAGACCCCCAAAGCAGCAGGAAGGGGCACGGGGTGCCAATGCTGACTGAGCATCCGAGGTGCTGGCACCTGACCCACACTCAGGGCCCAGGGGCTCTTGGGTGCTGGCGTTGCCAGAGTGATCGATAACGTTTGTTCAGAGGAAGCTCAGGCAAAACAGTCACTAAGTACAAGAAAAATTAGAACTAACTCTCATGCCTGAGGGGTGAGGGTTGAACCCTGCATGTGCTGTTCATTATTAGCCGTGTGTAAAATAAGATAATCAGCTGTGAGGTGGGATGGCGGGGGGACACAGGGAGAATATAGAATGATTTGGATTGGAAGGGATCTTAAAGCCCATCTTGTTCCACCCCCTGCTATGGGTAGGGGCACGTTCCACTAGACCAGGTTGCTCCATTCCCCATCCAGCCTGGACGAACACTCCCAGGGATGGGGCAGCCACAGCTGCTCTGCCACATGTAGGTGATATAAAACTCAAGTTTTGCACATTCTTGCTGTTCCCTCTGGGACTTGGGTGGTTAATGGTGTTTGCCAGAAATATTTAAAGCTCTGAGTGCCTGAAGGAGTTCATGATGACAGGAAAGAGACCAGTGTCGTAAAAGGATTATCAGAGGACTGTATTGTTTCTTGGAGAATTTAATCTTTTGTTCTTGTTACCTATGCACCAACCAACAGGGTATTGTAACTCTCTTTTTTGTATCGTTCACCCTTGACTTGGGAGGGGTTTCTTCTCNGGGGGGAGACGGAGCCAGAGAGGAAGGGGAGCCAGAGAGGAAGGGGAGCTGCCTCGGCCGCAACAGCCGCCCGCGGGGGCGGGTGGTACCGGCAAAGCGGCGAGCGGTCAGGAACGAGGAGGCGCAGGCACCGCATCGCTCTGTGAAACTCCCTGGAAGGAGGTTCGAGTGGGGGGACACCGATCTCTTGTGCCGTGCCCACAGTAAGAGGACCAGAACCAGCCTAAAGCTGACATTGGAGGATTCAGATCAGATACTAGAAAAACCTTTTCACTGTCGGGGTGCTCGGGCGTTGCACCGGCTGCCCAGGGAGGTGGTGGAGCACCA